>JAJIBD010012686.1:0-41470 GCA_021461705.1 Cryptotis parvus | reverse complement strand
TTTTTTTTTGCTTTTTGGGTCACACCCGCAATGCTCAGGGATTTCTCCTGGCTCTGCACTCAGGAATTACTCCTGGCGGTGCTCGGGGGACCATATGGGATGCCGGGGATCGAACCTGGGCGGCATGGGCCTGCTGCGTGCAAGGCAAACGCCCTACCCGCTGGGCTATCGCTCCGGCCCCCCATTTCTCTCCTCTTTATCTCTCCGTCCCACCAAACTTTCCTGCACATCATGGAATAACGCCTAAAACACTAATAGCCCTGGTACCAATGATACTGTTTGCATTTCCTGGTGCCTGGTGGTCTGCCTTACCACACTCGGGCTGACCGGACCTGGGCTCCCACCAAATGTTCTAACTAGGATTGTGTACAGTCGCAGCAGGCAAAGGTAGATCTGTTGCCAGCTCTCCTTAGATCTGCTGAAAGCCTCCCTGCTGGCTGTAGGCCTTCTTCCTTGGCCTGCTATCAGTCACATGTGGGTTCAAGGAGATGACTAGTGTGGTTTGGCTGGTGAGCCCATGACTGCTCCTTGCTCAGCTTAGAATGGTGGAATTTTCTGTTTGCTTCTTGCTCTGAAAGGGCTCAGAGCTCTGCCATCCTCAAAACTTCTTTAGATTTTTGTCCCTGGCTCAGGTTTATAAAGGCCAAGTTCTGTGTCTGGTGAGCTTGTTTTTGGCTTTGGAGGTCTTGGCACCTCCTCTTCCTCCCTGGGTCACATTTAGCTTTCAGATCAGCCACAATTCCCTGCTCCACAGCGGAGAATATCCCAGATAGCATTCTTGGTTGTCTAGTGAATTTTCTCAACAGGATGCCCCGTGGTTTTCTCTGTTTGATTAACTTTTGATACTCTCTCTCTTACGCCCATCTTGGCCCCTTCTTCAGCACATTTTTATACAGTTCACTTCTATAAGATCCTTTTGAGAAGTCAAATAGATACACGTGAAAAATAATGATGAAAGTGGTATTTAGGACTTAGAGCTTTGATAATTCTTGCCTTTAACCTTAGGATATCATTTCATTTTTCCTGAAGTTTTAGAAACTTATTCTAAAAAGGTAACAGTGTGGTTAATAATTTTTTTTCAATGTTTGTATCCCTCTAGCTAAAGACAAAGTCTAAAACTAATGAGCATATCCAGAATCTCAATGTTTACAATAATTTTTAATGGAAATGATATAAGGGTACCTTGTTACCTATTCTGAAGTTTTGATGTGCATAGATTTTTTTCCCTTCTTTTGGGGTCATACCAAGCACTACCAGGAGTAATTCATGAGCACAGAGCCAGGAATAACCCCTGAGCATTGCCAGGTGTGACGCAAAAAAGAAAAAAAAAAGAAGGAAACTATACACTGTTCATCAGCTTCCTGGTGCTCAGGATATTATTTGGTTTGTGGTGGCTCAGCCACATCCAGTGGTGCTCTGCAGCCACACCCAGCTCAGTGCTTAGGAATCACTCCTGGCAGTGCTGAAGGAAGTCAGGTGGTGATGGGGTTGAACCCTAGCCTCCTACCTGCAAGGCTTGCAGTCAGCGCTCAGCATACCGAGTATCTCTCCAGCCCCTAAAGTACATCATTGACTGAGAAAATAAACTTAGCAGGGGAAAGACCTTAAAGGATGCATTGATAACTTATTCCCTTGCCTCCTTTTTTAACTTTAGCTCTCTGCTGTGGCCTTTGGAAAAGAATGCCATTAAGAGAATCATGTCTAGGGGCCAGAGTGATATAGTACAGGGGGAAGGGTGCTTGCCTTGCACATGGCTGACCTGGGTTGGATTCCTGGCATCCCATATGGTTGCCTGAGCACTGCTCGGAGTAATTCCTGAGTGCAGAGTGAGGAGTAACCCCTGACCATTGCCAGATGTGACCCAAAAAAGAAGAGAATCATATCTCTGGGAAGTTAATTTGTAGGTTTTTTCTGGGTTTTTTTTATACTCCTGTGTAAGGGGACAGTAGTATAAGTAGCCCATTGAGAAATGAAAACTTCCATTGGCATGTATGCTTTTAATATGTGGATGGTTGAACTGCCCTCTGAATAGCTTCAGCAGATGAAAAGAGAAAAAGACTCTGTGGCCAATTCAGGCAATGAGCTAGCCCCAGAAGAGTCATAAAAATAGAAAAATTGTTTGCCAAGAACATAAGAAGAGATGAGTAAATGTTACCTTTTTTTAAAGTCCGTCTTCCAAACAAGTTATTAGTGCCCTAGGGCAATACTGTAGAACTATTCAGTACTGATTCAGTACTGATTCGTCAGAGTCTTTATGATGAAGATGTAGCAGATCTCTCAAAAGCAAGTTCTAGAATGTGCTGGCACAATCTAAACTATACTTGGAATAACTATAAAGTAGAAAGAGTAGAGTAGGGATAGAAAAGGAGGCCGTATAAATTGGGGCTTTTCACTTTTTTGCGTGCCTTTTCCTACTATTGAAAAACCAAGGCTGGAACAATAGTACAACAGGGTAGGGCTTCTGCCTGGCATGTGGCCAACCCAAGTTCCATCCCCAGCATCCCATATGGTTCCCCCATGCATCCCCACGAGTAATTCCTGAATTCAGAGCCAGCAGTAACCCCTGAACACTGTCAAGTGTGCCCCCCAGAAAAAAAGAGAAAGGAAGATCAATCTGTGATCTAAGAAAAAAATTTTCTGAGATAAGTTTATTATCTCTCAACTCGTAGATAAATGAGTTATAGCAATGGAATAGAAAAGCTCTGGACACTTCAAAGGAAGATCAATCTGTGATCTAAGAAATATTTTTTGAGATAAGTTTATTATCTCTCAACTCGTAGATAAATGAGTTATAGCAATGGAGTAGAAAAGCTCTGGACACTTCTATTATCGTCATCAAAGAATGCAAGAGTCACTTACCCATATTTCCGAAGACTTTTTGTCACCTAAGTAGCAAAATAGAAAATAGGTTCAAGTAAGCATCCAGGTTCCTGTCTTCTGTAACCATGCCATGCTTGCCTCTGAAGCTAATTTGAAATTTTCATATAAAAGTAAATTAATTGTTTTTATTTAGTGTTTTATAATCTAATATTGGGGTGGGGCAGTCACACCTGGCGATGCACAGGGTTACTCCTGACTCTGAGCTCAGAAATTACTCCTGGTGGTACTCAGGGGATCATATGGGATGCAGGGATCAAACCCAGGTCTGGCGTATGCCAAGGCCGAACACCCTACCCACTGTACTCTCAATCCCAGCAAATCAATTCTTAGGTGCAAAATTCTTTTATTCTTAGTCTGTACCAAAACTCCTATTCCTTTTTATAATTTTAATTATTTTCCTTAGCAACTTTCTGAATTTGTCTTAACAACTTGGCATTTTATATGTATGTATATATATATATATTTTTTTTTTTGCTTTTTGGATCACACCCGGTGATGCTCAGGGGTTACTCCTGGCTCTGCACTCAGGAATTACTCCTGGCGGTGCTCGGGGGACCATATGGGATGCCGGGGATCGAACCCGGCAGGGCAGGCATGGGGCGGCCGTGCAAGGCAAATGCCCTACCCGCTGGGCCATTGCTCCGGCCCCAAGGCATTATATTTTAGACATCTAAAGGTTATCTTGACAGTCATTTTTTCACTTTTCCCCAGTGACCAAAAAAAAAAAAAAAGTATAGTTATAAAAAAAAAAACTAAAAAAAGTATAGTTATAGTTCCGCTGAGGTATGAAACTAATGTGCCCTGACCACATTTCTGAAGATTGTGGTAAGACTTCTTACCCCCATACTAAAAGTCGTGCCTGGGACAAGAGACGTAACATCCAGCTCCTGTAAGCTGTCCTCTCCCTTGGCAAGGGTTCCTTTTCCCGCCCGAGATTAGGCAGTGCAGTTCTACCTGTGGGAACCATAGTATCTTCTCTAAGTGGCTGCCCAGTTAGATAGGAGGAAAGAGAGGAAAGATAAGGGCATTTCTCACATGATTGACATGGTTAATGTGTTCCAGAGAGGCCAAAGTGATTTATTTTTCCAGTAAGTAAGCAGAGAGACAGAGAGAGGGGGCAGAGAGACAGACAGAAAGACAGAGAGGACGAGTATGTATGTGTGTGTGCATGCGTGTGAGAGCGAGAGAAAGAAAGAGAGAAAGATAGAGGAGAGAGAGAATGTATGTAGGAGTTCTCTGTGATAGGATGAAAACACAGACACCTAAGCATAGAATGTGTTTCTAACTTAAAAAATTATTTTCTTCAATGTACTTTATGGATTCAAGTCTGATATTGAGATCTTTAATCCACTTTGATCTGATTTTTGTGCATGGTGTTAGACACAGGTCCAAATTCATTTTTTTACATGTCGCTGTCCAGTTTTCCCAACACCACTTATTGAAGAGGCTTTCCTTACTCCATTTTAGACTCGTTGCACCTTTATCAAAGATTAAATGATCATGTGTTTGAGGTTGGGTGTCAGGATACTCAATTCTATTCCATAGGTCCACGGGTCTGTTTTTATTCCAATACCATGCTGTTTTAATTACTACTGCCTTGTAGTACAGTTTGAAGTTGGGTAAGGTGATGCCTCCCATCTTCTTTTTCCCGAGGATTGCTTTAGCTATCCTTGGGGGGTTTATCGTTCCATACAAATTTCAGGATTGTTTGGTCAATTTCTTTGAAGAATGTCATGGGTATCCTCATAGGGACTGCATTGAATCTGTATAGAGCTCTAGGGAGTATTACCATTTTGACAATGTTGATTCTCCCCATCCATGAGCAGGGAATGTGTTTCCATTTCCTTGTGTCCTCTTTTATCTCTTGGAGCAGTGTCTTGTAGTTTTCATTGTACAGGTCCTTTACACACTTGGGTAAGTTGATTCCTAGGTATTTGATTTTCTGTGGCACAATTGTGAATGGAATTGTTTCCTTAATATCCCTTTCTTCTCTTTCGTTATTTGTATATAGGAAAGCCACCGACTTTTGCGTGTTGATTTTGCATCCTGCCACTCTACTATATGCATCTATTGTTTCTAGGAGTTTTTTGGTAGAGAGTTTAGGGTTCTCTAGGTATAATATCATGTCATCTGCAAATAATGATAGCTTGACTTCTTCCTTGCCTATCTGGATGCCCTTGATGTCCTTTTCTTCTCTGATTGCTATCGCAAGTACTTCCAGTACTATATTGAATAAAAGAGGTGAGAGTGGGCAACCTTGTCTTGTCCCTGATCTCAGGGGGAAGGCTTTCAACTTTACCCCATTGAGAATGATGCTCGCTGTGGGCTTTTGGTAGATGGCTGTAACTATCTTGAGGAAAGTCCCTTCAATTCCCATTTTCTGGAGGGTTTTAATCATGAACGGGTGCTGGATCTTGTCAAATGCTTTCTCTGCGTCTATTGATAGGATCATATGGTTTTTATTTTTTCTCTTATTGATATGATGTATTATGTTGATTGACTTGCGAATGTTGAACCATCCTTGCATACCCGGGATGAATCCTACTTGGTCATGGTGTATAATCTTCTTGATGAGTCTTTGGATTCTGTTTGCTAGTATTTTGTTGAAGATCTGAAGAAAATATAGGAAAAACCCTCCATGACATTGAAGCTAAAGGCATCTTCAAAGATGAAACATCTCTAACAAAGCAACTAGAAGAAAAGATAAATATATGGGACTACATGAAACTAAAAAGCTTCTGCACCTCAAAAGAAACAGTGACTAAGATACAAAAGCAGTCCACAGAATGGGAAAGAATATTCACCCAATACTCATCTGATAAGGGGTTAATATCCAGGATATATCAGGCACTGGTAGAACTTTACAAGAAGAAAACAAACAACCCCATCAAAAAATGGGGAGAAGAAATGAACAGAAACTTCAACAAGGAAGAAATTCGAATGGCCAAAAAACATATGAAAAAAATGCTCATCATCACTAATCATCAGAGAGATGCAAATCAAAACAACAATGAGATACCACTTTACACCACAGAGACTGGCACATATCCAAAAGAGCAAGAACAACAAGTGCTGGCGTGGGTGTGGGGAAAAGGGGACACTCATCCATTGTTGGTGGGAATGCCGGCTGGTACAGCCTTTCTGGAAAACAATATGGACATTCCTCCAAAGACTAGAAATTGAACTCCCATTTGACCCAGCCATACCACTCCTGGGAATCTACTCTGGGAAACCAAAAATACGCAGCGGAAACACCATCCCTACTTTTATGTTCATAGCAGCATTATTCACAATAGCCAGAATCTGGAAGCAACCCGAGTGCCCGAAAATAGATGACTGGATAAAAAAGCTTTGGTACATCTACACAATGGAATACTATGCAGCTGTTAGGAAAAATGAAGTTATAAAATTTGCCTACAAATGGACGGACATGGAGAAGATTATGTTGAGCGAAATTAGCCAGAAGGAGAGAGACAGTTACAGAATGACTGCATTTATCTGCATAACATAAATATATAGGTACATATTATGATACCAATATCCAAGGTCAAGTGAAACATATATCAGGAGGTCCTGTCAAAGGTGGAAATTATCACAAACGTGTGGGTTTCAGAGGCTAGGCAAGACAGAAAATGGAACAGTGTGCTAACAATTGTGAGGGTACTAATGCCAACCTAGAACTGAGCATTAAATAGAGGCAAAAGGATACACATGACAACCCTTTAATGTATGTTCTGTAATCCATAGTCTGGAGAGGAAGGAAAAGAGAAAGATAGAGAAATGGAAAGAAATAAAGAACCTGCCATGGAGGAGGGCTGGGGGAGGGGGGAGGGAACCGGGACGTTGGTGGTGGGAGATGGGCACTGGTGGCGGGATGGGTGCTGCTACACTGTATGACCAAAACCCAAATATGAACTTTTAATTGTATATCTTTGTAATTGTAAAAATTAAAAAAATTAAAAAAAAAATTATTTTGTCTCCTCAATTTTTTTATGTTTTCCAGTGAGCTTTGAGAATGGCACAGTGAAAAATACTATTGTGGGGTTTATTTTTTTCTCTTTTCTTTCAATCGATTAGCATTTCAATATGAAGGGCATTCGAATCCATTTGAAATCGAACTTTGGTTAAGAACCAAAACCTAGTGGTCAGAGCACAGTGAGTAGGGCGTTTGTCTTGCATGCGGTCGACCCGGGTTCAATTCCCCAGAATCCCATATGGTCACCCAAGCACTGGCAGGAGTAATTCCTGAGTGCAGAGCCAGGAGTCACCCCCAAGCATTGCTGGGTGTGACCCAAAAAGCAAAAAACAAAAAGGTGAAATAAAAAGAACCAAAGCCTAAAAAGTCCATAGTTCCAGTCCTTGTCACAATATTGAGTTAGTGTTCTTTCAAATTCCAGTTTACTTTAAGGAGTTTGACCCTTGGGGTTGGAGAGTGCACAGGCGGTCAGGCACTTTCCCTATGGCAGCAGAGCCTGGTTCAGTCCCTAGTTTATATACAACGCACTGAGCACTGTCAGAAGTGATCCATGAACACCACCAAATGTGCCCAAAAGGAAGTTTACCCTCTAAACTCCATCTCTTTCTCTCTCTCTCTCTCTCTCTCTCTCTCTCTCTCTCTCTCTCTCTCTCACACACACACACACACACACACACACACAGAAAGGTTGTGTGAGATGACAGGAAGAGGGAAAAATTGTATGTATGTATGTATATGTGTGTATGCATTTGTGTGTGTGTGTATATATATGCAGATATATAAATACATATATAAGTATGTATTTTTTTTTCTTTTTGGGTCACACCCGGCAATGCTCAGGGGCTACTCCTAGCTCTGCACTCAGGAATTACTCCCGTGGTGCTCGGGGGGACCATATGGGATGCCGGGGTCGAACCCGGGCCGGCACAGGCCGGTCGCGTGCAAGGCAAACACCCTACCGCTGGGCTATCACTCCGCCCCAAGTATGTATTTTTTTGTCCTGGATTTCTCCAACTTCTTATCATTCTCTTGTGTATATACACATACAGAGTATATATATATACAAATCCCAAAAAGTGTTTTTTTTTTTTCACACTGATGTCTGTGAAAGATATAGGCTAAAAATGTTGGCAGAAATTAGGCTGCATTATTTGGAGGCCTGAGGGCGTGAAAGATGGCCCCAGAAATAAGCAGTTCAGTTATTGAAGTTTGTTGGCATTTAAAGGATACTTCACCTTGGCATTCTTTCTAAAGTCCTACAGGGAATGGGCATTTCAGTGAGAAAAGAAATACATCTTTTTTGGAGAGATTAGGATTGTTTACGGAAAAACTGTTCAATTTCTCTACTGTCCAGATCCCCAAATCCCTTGCTTGATTGAAACAGGCTCCGTGATGGACAGCATTGCTCTGCCTGCATGTTAGGAAAAGCCAGCATAAAACTGGTACCTTGACTTACTAACTAGGGGGTCTCTTAAAGAGCCCCAGAGGTACCCACAACAGCACCTAGTGTTTAACCTTTATCATTCTAGAATTATATGCATGTATACACACACACATAAATATATATATATATTTACACATATATCACTGTATCACTGTCTTCCCGTTCATCATCGATTTGCTCGAGCAGGCACCAGTAACATCTCCATATGATTGGCTCGATGATCATCCCCATATGTCCTGTCTCATGCAAGTAGAGCCCAAGGGCACCTGCTTGCTCCAGGAACATAAAGAACCTCAAACCATTCCATCAGGTCATGGGAATGAGGTCTATAATTGTTACTGGTATCTGGCATATCAAATACACGACGGTAGCTTGCCAGGCTCTGCTGTGCAGATTCATACATACATACATATATATATATATATATATATATATATATATATATATATGTTGCTTTTTGGGTCACACTCAGCAATGCTCAGGGGTTACTCCTGATTTTGCACACAGGAATTATTCCTGGCAGTGCTCAGGGGACCATATGGGATGCTGGGGATTGAACCCAGGTCAGCCGCATGCAAGGCAAACTCCCTACCCATTGTAATATCACTCCAGCCCCTGCATGTATATCTTTTTACATTATTTTTTAAAAGGTACTAAGCTTATTAGCTTTCTCTGCCATGTCTAGTCAGACTAACTTCTACATCATATTATACTACATAGTCTTAAACTCTGAATTCTTTTCTCCTTTGTAAGCTAAAGATTGTTTTACTCGGGCTCTTCCCTTCCAATTATCTCATGGAAATCATATTGAAATCAAAGAAGTGTGGTATATTTATAAAACAACAATTAAAACCATATTTTCCAGGAAAAATCCTCATGATCTAGTGTTAAATGAATGAGCCGTATATCTAGCAAAATGTAAAGTATGATGTCAGAAGTTCATTGATCTAAGCTAATAAAAAATGAACACGAGCTGAGAGTCAGTGAAAAAGCTTCAGATGGTTACTTCTTGGTGGAATTCCTACTGGCTTCCCCCTCAGCCCCGTTTCTTTACCCAGATTTTTTCTCAGAGTAAATCATGTATTGTTCTCATCGTAAGAATATAAAATTTCCTTCATAATTATCACAAACGTGTGGGAGTCAGAGTTTAGGAAAGACAGAAAATGGAACAGGGTGCTAATAATAGTCGAGGGTACTAATGCCAACCTAGAACTGAGCATGAAATAGAGGCAAAAGGATTCACATGACAACCTTTTAATGTATGTTCTGTAATCCATAGTCTAGAAGGGAAGGAAAAGAGAAAGAGAGAGAAAGGCAAAGAAATAAAGAACCTGCCATGGAGGAGGGCTGGGGGAAGGGGGAGGGAACCGGGGATGTTGTTGGTGGGAGATGGGCACTGGTGGAGGGACGGGTGCTGGAACACTGTATGACCAAAACCCAAACATGAACTTTTTAATTGTATATCTTTTTATTTGTATGGAGATGGGCACTGGTGGAGGGACGGGTGCTGAAACACTGTATGACCAAAACCCAAACATGAACTTTTTAATTGTATATCTTTTTATTTGTATATCTCACGGTGGTATAATAAAATACTTAAAATAAATAAATAAATAAAATGTAAAAAAAAAAAAAAAGTCTCTAAAAGAAACAAAAGAAAGCAGCAGGAGCAGTCAGCTGGGGCAGCCAGGAGAAATCATCCTGGCTGTTGAAAATAACGCCAGGCCTTGTTTCAGTGGACTGGGAGTGTGTCTGGCTCCTGGTCGTTAGGTGGGTTAGAGGTGTCTGCTGGTGACAGATGCCAGCCCAGTGACATGCCACAGGTGCGCTCTGCCGCCTCAGTCCTGGGAACATGGTGAGAATTGCCAGCATTTGGGCAGGGCTCTGCAGTTCTTACAGCTGTATCACTGTCTTCCCGTTCATCATCGATTTGCTCGAGGGGGCACCAGTAACATCTCCATATGACCTGTCTCATGCAAGTAGAGCTCAAGGGAAGCTCTACTTGCTTCAGGGACATAAAGAGCATCAAACCATTCCATCAGGTCTTGGGAATGAGGTCTATAATTGTTACTGGTATTTGGCATATTAAATACGACACTGGTAGCTTGCCAGGCTCTGCCGTGCGGGTAGCATACTCTTGTAGTCATCTCAAAATCCAGCATTTATTGATGAACCGCGTGGCCGCTTGCAGCCATGCAAGCCAGGCTGCACATCAAACAGATGCTGCTCTAACATTTCAGTATTCTGAGATTTGAGCTCTGCTCCAGCTCCAGCTCTTCCGAAACACCCCAAGTACCTCGCCAGAGTATTGTCGGTGAGAACTGACAAATGAAATTCTGGTCCAGAAATCATCTGTCATTCAGCGTGCTTCCAAAGAGAGTTAAAGGGATAGTTATTCACCCAAGGTAAAAAGAGTGGGGTGCTAGGGGCGGTGGATGCTTAAAGCCCGTCTGTTATTCAAGAAAACACAGGACCCGGTTTATAACTCAGAATTTCAGAGGCCTTGGCTGTGAGTCAGGTGTTCGGTGTTACATAAGGATTTTACCTATCACTGTTAAGAATATCCAATAGCCTCTGTGTAATGAATGGGAGAAGCTTACGCCAGGATGAGGCAGATTTAGTAATGAGTTCACTCATCACATCTCTTGGCCAAGAAAAACAGGCACCTTCTCCAGAGACAGGATTTTCCTTCCATTCCAGGAGATAAAGGAACATATGAAATATCTGATGTCCAGACTTCAGGTGCCAAATTTCACTCGCAAGTTTTTGTAGCCTAGTCATAAATAAGTGGAAAGTGAAATTGTGAGGTAACTGGAGCCTTTCCGTATCAGGAATGTCATCTCTGTAAAAATAAGTTAGCCCTGTGCTTAATCCCCCTGCCTAAATACAGAACTCTTTCTCCTGTTGATATGCTCAGCCAGCATTTCCTCCCAGGAACCCAGTATGGTGGCTGGGTGTGACAGTGTAAAATGTGTCTTACTGGTTTGTTCTGTTTTTAATAATCCTGAAGATTTCAGTAGTGGTTGGATGATCTTTAATGTCGGGTTAGTTTTCTTTGACTTATAAGGCATAACTTGAACTCCTCACTTCAGACTTTTGACTTCCCTCACTTTGTTTTTTCACCTCAGATCATTCAGTCCCTCTTAGAACTTGACCAAAATAGAAGCAAATTAAAGTTGTATATTGGACACCTGACAGCCCTCTGCCATGACCGAGACCCCCTGATCCTTCGTGGACTCACTCCACCAGCTTCCTATAACTTGAACGATGACCAGGCAGCTTGGGAAACTGAGCTGCAGAAGATGACCCAGGAACAGGTAAGTCTCCCACTTGAATAGTGACGGGACCCTGTTAAACTTCACCTGCTATCAGGTTGGTGTGGTGGGAACTAATTTGGGGAATACAGTGTTGAAATTCTAAATTCTTCGTAATGGTTAGTTCTTCAACAGATAGAGGAACTACCGTTGGAGAGCTCTGGGAGCCCCGACAAAATCTGGGAGCAGGGTCAGGGGATCCCCTTCTGCCCCAGGGGATTGGCGGATGAAGACGTGAGAATCCAGAAAGTTTCAAAAGGCTTTACTCTCACAAGTTCTGGTATACAGTTCAGTAACAGGAAACCCCAGACTCTAGGTTCCTGACTGGGCCCCGCCACATGTAGGTTTAGAATCCTGGGCCAAGATGGCCGCTACCACGTGCTAAGGCCCAACAAGGAAGAGAAAGGAGAGAGGAGGCAGAGGGAGAAGGCAAAAGGCCCAGAAGAAAGCAGGCTACAGCTTTTATAACTTTTCAGCCCAAGACCCCCACATCAATGGAAAGCAGTTAGGGTCAATCCCCTCAGGAACTTCTCTCAGGAACTCACCTAGCCCCATTGAAATGTTAATATTGCCTCAGTCAAGATCTGCCTGGGAAGTGTCCCTGCAGGGTAGAGTGGGGAGAAGGGCATGTATCTGTGCCAATGGATATTCTACAGCCAGGTGTATATTTCTCCAAGCCTTCACAAGATTCTCCTCTTTATTTCATAGTTGTTTTGTTTATTAGCCTTTAGTCTTATTAGAGTCATGCTTGCTTGCTTGGAGGCCAACAGCATTTCTCGCTGGTTTCTCTACTTAGAGATTCAACGTGGCCAGGAAAATATACTGGTAAGATTTGTCTAGTCCCATGATGATTGTGATAATGTGAGAGAAAATATTTATACCAGCTAACATAGTAAGATATACTATGTTAACTATACTATGTTTACATAGTAAGATATACTGCCACATAAAGTCACAGATTCAGTCTGTTTTCTTGCCCCTGTATCGACAAAGTGGCCTGCAGGAGGTAACGCTAGGCAAGATGCAGAGGCTCTGGGCAACAGTGTACTACAGCAAACTACCATTTGAGGGTGGAGCCACATTGTCAACCCTATCAGTGTAGTTACTGTATCCAGTATCAGAAAGCTCTGGTGTAGATCCGAGAAGGTTCAGAACCATCTGTTAACATGCTGTGTTATTTCATAGAAGGAATGGTCACTAATAATTAAAGTCACTGAAGAAAAGGCTGAGTTAAGGATATTTGAATGAGGGTCTTTTTTAAGTTGTAGTGGAGGTAACATAGCTGTAATAGAGCTTATATCCATAGGTAATGGTGAACAAAATTACTGTCATTCTACCACCTTGAATGTCTTAAGATCCACCACAAGTGTCCTGGTGTCACTTGTAATTCACCTTTGCAGCACCCCCCCCACACACACACATACACACACACACACACACACACACACACACACACACACACACACACCATCCTAGCTTGCTAAACTGTTCTGTATTCAAAGTCATTGCTACCTATAAAGTGATCACCAAGCTCAGAGCCAGGAGTAAGCCAGTTGTGACCCCAAACCAAAACACCAAGTATCATTCCACTTGTATTAGGAGCTAGGTCAAATAAATAATTGAGTGGGTTTTTTGTCCTGGTTTTGCTGTAATTATCTTTGTTGCATCACTGACTCTACTCCTTCAGTAGTGTCTGTCTCTCCCCGTCTGTTGAATAGAAGTTCTAGAACGCCTTCTCTCCTTGTTCTCTTGCCTTGTCTTAGTAGGTCTCTCATGCCGGCACCACTCAGGGCTCTCACTCCCTTCCCACCCTGCTCCAAGTTACTCTGAGCAAGCCTTCAGGTGGACCTAGGGGAGATTTCATGTTCTCCTGCTAAAGCCTCTAGCTCTGGGTTTCTCCCCTACCCTGTGAAAGATGCGTGTCAGTGCAGGGTCTGGAGTCAGGCGGATCTCCTGCCCCTAGTCTAATGACCCAGACTTCTGCTGTGGATTAGCTCAGAATACAGGAGCACAGTGGATTTCCCGTCTCTTCTATCTATATCACGTGATAGAGTGTTTTGGTCAAATGTCAAAAGAAGTTCAGTAAATTTTCTTCTGCTCTAGTGACAGTCAGTCTGCCTAGTACTGGCCGTGTCCCCAGTAGCACCCAGTTTTTATCACAGATTGGATCAGGCTCTAGGTCCCTGGGCATTTTTCACAGGACGATCTTTGCACAGAACCATCTCTTGACCGGACCCTCTCCTGCAGCTTGGAGCGGAGATTCCCAAACATACTCAGCTCACCTCTAAGATTTTTTTACCTTCTCAAGGGAAAAAATTCACTCAGGTTCCTCCCACCCCTCTAGAAATTGACCTATTTAAAATAAACAACCATGGACCGAAGCAATAGTACAGTGGGTAGGACATATATCTTACATGTGCTGAACCGGGTTCGATCCCCAGTATCCGATATGGTACCCTGAATGCAGAGGCAGGAGTAACCCCTGAGCATCACTGGGTGTAACCAAAAGAGTAATAAGCAGAAATTACTCACCAGTGCATCCAGGGATACTGCCTGCCCCTCTCTCCCTGCGCCAGTGTACACACTGTGGGAAACACCACCCTAGAGTCAATTTCTCCAGTCCTACTGCTTCACCCTCTAGTCTTGCCAGACCCACACACCTGCACGGTAGCAGGGAGGAGAGGGTGCGCTTTCAGTTTCTTTCTCTTCCCGTCAGTGTAACACTCAACTTATGGGGACCAGAGGAATCAGGAGATCATGTCATTGCATCCAAATTAGGAATGGTCCATTTCAGAAACTTGATTGGCTAGTTCTAGTGCTATAAAATGAGTGGTGTTGACGTACTCCAATAGAACATTCCATTTTTTGAAAGTTAAAAGATTACGTAACTGTTTAAAAATTAATCTATCAAATTAAGCTTCCTGTGGTAGCTTACTGATAATTATAGGGTAGCCAGATGGCAGCTTTTGATGAATTCCTTTCTGAGCTCTGCCTTGAGTCTTCAGAGCGGTGACTATTAACTTTGGCGTTTTCTAAGCGTGTCCCAACTTTGAAATGAACACACAAATTTTGCAGAATTTCTGCAAAACCAAAAAAAGACCATTCTGGAGTTTTTAATGAATGTAATGCATTGGTTCCAGTTGAATTGAATTGGACAGGGGGTACCAGAGTGGCAGGAGGGTATATGTACAGTAGTGACATGTGCTCCAGATGCCAGCTGCAGGGCAGAGTGGCACTAAGGGCAGAGGTTTTAGGATCAGGGCTGCAGCAATAATGCAGCAAGTAGGGCATTTGCTTTTGCACACGGCTGACCCGGGTTGGATCCCTGGCATCTCATAGGGTCCCCGAGCATCACCAGGAGTGATTTCCTGAGTGCAGTGTCAGGAGAAAACACTGAGCATCCCCAGGAATGACCCAAAAAAGCAAAAAATATATAAACAAAGTTTGAGGATTAGACAGACTTGGGTTGACATTATTGTGCTTCAGCTACCCGTCTGTTTCTCTTTAACTTTCTCTGCATTACTGTGTGTTCCAGTATTATGAGTCTGCTGTTGTGGAGATTGTGATGCATGCGGATGACACCTTGTCGTAGCTACTTACCATCATCATTTTCAGATACTATTTTTACTGAGAGCCAGTCTGATGAACTCCCACATCAAGCTTGAAATTTGCCCTTGTTCTAGAATCTGGAGCATGGAAAATGCCAAGCCTGTGTCCCTAGTCGTCTGGACTTGGTTAACTTTAGATTTCCTGTCTCTTTCTTTCCAGGGGATGCCCACACAAGGCTTGTCTTCATATTCTTGCCCTCTGAGGAGCAGACCACACTCGCTCTCACTTGTTACTCAGTGCAAGACTCATGATGAGGATGGGGAATTTGATCAAGGGGCTACAGAAAATTCTAGAATTTTTTAAAACCCACAATTGCTGTATTTGCTAGGGGATTCCCAGAGTGCTGCTCAGTTACTGGCCCAGCAAAGAAGGTACTTTAGGTTGGTGGGGTTTAGCGACCACACCGTGGTGCTCAGGGGCCACCAGGGATATAACCTGTAGGGCTGGGGGCAGGAACATGGAGTGCCTGGGACTTAGGGCCTCACATGCTCTGGGCCTGAACCACTTGCACTCTCTCAGTGGCCCTGTACACAAAACCATTTGTGTTTATTTGGGGACCACTTAGGCTGTACTCAAGGCTTATTCCTAGAGGGAATAAAAAAAGTTCAGTTTGAATTTCTCCCTCTAATGACCCAGGTTTGATCGCTATGTATCATCTCCCAGAATCAGAGCTCATAATTGAGTTCTCAGCTCTGGTTCCCACACAGCAGTTCCACCCTCTTGTGAGGTATCCTCTTATCAACTGTCAGACAAGTGGTCGTCGTAAGCTGTAAAGTGAAGTAGAGCAACATTTATAAGTCTCATGTGGCTCTCATTAATGTACTATTATGTGGCATGGTATTATTTCCCTGCAAAGTTTTACTGTTCAAATTGTCACTAGTGCAGTGGCTTATGTAATCATAAAGTGAATGAATTTTGTTGCCAACTTAGAGCACAATGTTTTGGGGTCAGAGTTTCTTAGTTTGAAGAAATGTTATGTGTTTTGTAACTTTACATACACTGAGTCAGATAGTCACTATAGACTAAACAGATTGAGATTTGGCCATTTGCAGTTAATGTATCCACTTCAAGTACTTCAGTACTTTCTCATATGTATAAATATGTGTGTGTGTAAAACCATATATATATATATATATATATATATATATAGTTTTAGATGTGGGTCGCATCCATCGGTACTCAGAGTCAACCCCCAGCTCTCTAGACAGAGAGGGGTCTCTTCCAACAGTGCTCAAGGAACCATAGACACTGCTGGGGATTGAACCCAAGCCTCCTGCATGTGACACTTATGATCAGCACATTAAGCTATCTCACCTTTTAAAAATTATATCTTAAAGAGAGCTGTCCATCTTTAAAATTGTATTTTTAAAAACTATGAAAATAAATATGTCATTGTAATGTTGGTAGAGATTATCTTGTATCTACTGAAATCTTTTTCAAATATGCCATTGGAATCTTGGTAGAGATTATGTTGTATTTATTTAAATCTTTGGGTAATAAGTACATTTTAATAGTAGCAATTCTTCTGATTAGTGGACAGAATTTTGTCCACATCTTCATCAAAGTTTTTTACTTTTTAGTGTACATCTTATTTTTTTTTTAGTGTTAACATGTAGAAATCCGAGTTTTCTGTATGCAGTTTTGTATGCTGCAACTCTTTAGGGTTCATTGATTAGATCTAGTAGTTTTTGGGAGAATCTTTAGAATTTTCTGTATATAAGATAATGATTTCATCTTCAAAGACAATTTCCTTTCCTAGTTTAATGCTTTTGATTTCTTTTTTCTTACCTGATCACTTTGGCTAAGCCTTCTTATACCTGACTGGATGGAGTGGAAGTAAGTTGGCAACATTGTCTTATTCCTGCTCTGCTGTTCTTTAAGGGGGAAATAGTCAGCATTTCATCGTTGAGTATTTTGTTGGCTGTGCGTTTGTCTTTCTTGTACTTAGGTATGTTCCATCTGTACTCAATTTGTTGAGCATTTATGAAAGGATGTTGTATTTTGTCAAATGTTCTTTCTGCATCTGTTGAGGTAATCAGGAGAGAAATTTTCTTCCCTTGGGTCTTCATAAAGAATCCAATTTAGGGACTTCATCAAACTAAAAAGCTCCACACTGTGAGAGAAATGAGGCCTAAAATAAAAAGACAGTCTACCAATTGTGAGAAATATTCACACAGCATATATCAAAGTATTGATATCCCAAATATAGAATGCTCTTAGGAAAACTTAGCAACACTCCCATCCAAAATATGAGGAGAGGAGCTGAATGGACACTTTCTCAAAGGAGACATAAATGTAGCCAAAAGCATATGTAAAAGTGTTCCTCAACAATTATTATTAAGGAAACATAAATCAACAATGAGCTATCACCTAAAGGCATCAAGAATGATCTCTTCAAACCGTTCAGAAGCAATCTTGCTGGTGGGGATTATTGAAAAGTAACTTTCATTTACTATTGGTAGAACTCTTATCTGGGTTCAGCCTGTGTAGAAAATGATTTGGAGACTTCTCAAGTATTAAGAATAGCATTTCCGCATGACCCAGCCGTTCTCCCTCCTGGCTCTCTACCCCAGAATGCTAAAGCATTAATTCACTAGGACATATGCGCACCTGCATCCATCAGTGCATCATTCACAGCAGCCAAGACCTGGAAACAACTCAAGTGCCCACCAGCAGACGCAGTGAATAAAGAAATTGTGAGATGCTTGTGCTCACACACACACACACACACAATGGAAACTTCTCAGCCAAAGGAAAAGAGGAAATCTTACAGTTCACTGCCGTTGAATAGAATCGGAGGGTGTCATGCTAAGTGAAGTGAGTCAGAAGAAAAAACATCAGATCTCATTCATATGTGGACTCTAAAGAAGCAAAGCAAGAGATAGATACACCGCAGTGGAAATAAACCCTGAGAAATCACTAACAGAGCTATGAACTGAGGATGCAACGGATGGGAGTAGCAGGGGTAGCCCTTTAAGTAATGGTGATGGCGTATTGGCCCTAGCTGGTAAGGGGTGGTCTGGTAGTGGTAGTGTTGTAAAAATGAAACAACAATATTAGCATTATTTTAAACCCAGCCTCATAAAAATAACTAGGTATTACAAAGAGAATCCAAAGTTACATCATCAGTATCCTTCCATTATAAACAACTGTTTCATAGGCCTTTCTTCCTCCAAGAATATTTTAACACTCGTTCTTTTATATAGAAACCACTTCATCAACTATCCTAAATTTTGCTTCCCAAATAGTCAACTCTAACTAGTAAAATTTTCAAGTTTAGGGAAAGTCTTTAGACGTATTAGTCTCAATACCTAACATATTAGTTGTCCGATCACTTTTTCCTTTTCATTACAGCCAAGGAGTCAGCTGGCATGGTCGGTAAAGCTGGGACCCGGCTTTAGCTCATATAGCTAAAATTGCCATCTGGGCAGAGACTAAAGATTTGGTTAGCACAGCTGGCATGCTTGGCATGGAGCTGGATCCAACAATTGGTGCCTGTATCCTGGTGGGACTAAAGGTTCTGCCAACACAGCTGGCGTGCTTGACAGGCTAAAGCCAAGAATTCAGCCCACAAAACCCAGCATTTTTTGGCATGGCCAGGGCTGAAGATTCAAGCTGGCATCGATGGAGCAGTGCACATTCTGGGGGATACTGGTTACATCCAAGGAGAGAAGCAAACAAATAACTGTATTGAGAATAGTGGGAGGTTTATCACTAGGAGAAGGAAATAACAAATATAGAAAGACACACCCTGTTGTGTTAGGTTGTTGTGAGAGATACTGACATAAGCATATGGTTTTTTGGGGGAATTTTGGTTGTTGTTTGTTTTTTTGCAGGGAGCAAATTTTTGTTATTTTTTTAATCTTTTATTTAATATTTCATCATCCAGCACAATCCCACCACCAGGTTGTTCCCACCACCAAAGACACTCATTTCCCATTTCCCACCACCTCCGATCCCCATGCCTGCTCCTTCAGCTGGCACCAATTATATTAACCATTGCGGCCCATATATGGCAGTGGTATTTGATAAAGTCAAGACTTTTTTTTTTCTGTTTTCTTACGGCCAATCTGGTCTACTTCTATTCATGCATTGACCATCTGAAGTTCTAGAATGTGGTTGGCTTCTGCTAGTTTGATGTACCATGTGGCCGCAAAGCAGCCATGTGGCACGAGGAGAGCCAGTAGCACCTCTGCCCCTGTGTGTGTGTGTGTGTGTGTGTGTGTGTGTCATGGCTGACATTCGTGGACAGGTCCACCAGGCCTCCCTGATGGGACAGAGGTGGGGGAAATGGATCCCAGCTCCCACGTGGAAGCCCAGTGACTTTAGCCACCGAGACCCACATACCTAGGCTTGAAATTAGCTTCTCTATAGGGTGGGGCTCTGACAAGCTGGGCCTTGAGATCAGCTTCTCTCTTGGGTGGGGATCTGATGAGCTGTGGAGTCCAGACGTTGAAAATGGCTGCCATTATGGTGCAGGTAGGAGGGGTTCCTCTGTCTTCTTCTGAGGCTCTATTGTGGTGGCAGACCAATAATCTTATAGTTTTAACAGATTTACATTTTCTATGTTTTTATATGTGTGTGTTCAACTACATATTATCCACACATTTATTTCCTAGAGAACTAGAAGTAGTCCTAAGCCAGTAATTTGGAATCCCAGTCAAGTTCCCAGCTACCTTTTCCAGAAAAAAAAAAAAAGACTTTCTTTAAAAGATGACTGTATAATCCTAGGGCTCTGCATGTAGCAAAATATAGCATAAATTTAGGATACTCTATTATACCAGAGAGTTAGGAAGTTTTCCACGGAGTGATGGGAATATGTCATAAAGATAAGAGGGCTTTCAAAAGCAAAATGTTGAAGACTTGAACAGCAAAGTAAATAATAATATGAACAGGCTGTATCCATGAATAGTAGATATATAGTAGATATAGAGACAGCTAACGAACAGGTACAGATTAAGGAAGAGTGGGAGAGAGGAATGAATGATAAAAGTAAAATGTTAACAATTAAATAATGTAGGTTGAAGGATGGTACGTGGTTTTGATAGGATTTTTTGCAGCTTTTCTATATGTTCAAATTATAAATTAAAAGTTTCTGGGAGGCAAAGCAATAGTACAGCAGGTAGGGCATTTGCCTACCTGTACTACCTACCTAGGTCAGCACACAGCCGACCCAGGTTCGATCCCTGGCATCCCATATGGTCCCCCAAGCACTTCCAGGGAGTAATTCCTGAGTGCAGAGCCAGGAGTAAACCCTGAGCATCACTGGGTGTAACCCAAAAACAAAAAAAAAAGTTTCTGAATTTTTAGTTACTATATCTGGTTCAGCTATATGTCCTCACTCTTATGAAACTAGAAATGTAAAGGAGTGTTGAGAAGACCTAAGAGGGGCCGGAGCAATAACACAGCAGGTAGGGCATTTGGCTTGCATACGGCCGACCGGGTTTGATCCCCCAGCATCCTATATGGTCCACTGACACCGCCAGGAGTAATTCCTGAGTGCAAAGCCAGAGCATCCCCTGAGCTTTGCTGAGTGTGATTCCCCCAAAAAAAAAATAGAATCCCTAAGAAATGTGGTACCCTAAGTAGATGACCCCTCAGTGCAAATATTACCTGTGGGGAGCTTCAGGATGGAACAGTCTAGGTGACAAAATGAGCCTTTGTATGTAGTTTAGTTTTCTCCATGATCAGTGCAGTAGCATAGCAGAAGCAGATTGTAGTTATAAAAAGGAAGAAGAAAAGGTCACAGAGATAGTGTGCTCATGCATTTGCCTTGCATGAAAACCTTGGTTTAATCCCCAAGATCTCATTTGGTCCCTGAATGTCGGGGAGCTCCGCCGGGTCCCCGACAGTGCCGGGAAGCGAGTTCCCTTCTACCTCCGAGCCGGCGAGGAATGGATAAAAACTCAGGAATCCGATGCAGTTTTAAAAGGCTTTACTTATCACAGGTTCAGGCATACAAATCAGCAAAAGGAAAAGCCCGGTGCTTAGGATTCCAGGCTAGAACCCCAGCCACGTGTAGGCCAAGATGGCGACCACCACGTGTAAAGGCCTTGTAAAGGAGAAGACAAGACTTCCAAGAGGGTGAGGACTCACAAAGAGAGAGCCCAAAAAGAAGCGCGTGAGAGAGGAAATAGGTTAGTTTTATACCCCTGAAACTCAGACCTTCCTCCCACTGTTATGGAAAGCAGGGAGGGTCAAATGCCCTTAGGTAATCCCTCCCTGCACCTCACCTAGGCCCTTTTGTATGCTAATGTTTTGAGCCAAGATCTGCCTGGAAATGCCTTTATAGGGTAGAGAAGGGGGTTTCTGAGATGGCATGTCTCTGTACCAAAGACTAATACTAATGCCAGTTAAATATTTCTCCAAGCCTTCACAAGTCTCTTCTACTTCATTGTAGTTTTGTATTTTAGTTGCCTTTGAGTATATCAGGGAGCCATGCTTGTTTGCTTGGAAGCAAACAGCATTTCTCCTTGGTCTAATTACTTAGGGGTCCTACGTAGCCAGGCAAATATGCTGGTAAGATCTAGCTAGTCCCACGATGATTGTGGTAGCATGGGAGAATATTTATACCAGCTAGTACAGCATAAATGGTCAGATAAACTGCCACATTTAGACTACCCCCTTATCTATGAAGTGATTTGTAGGCGGCAATTCAGAGCAGATGCAGCGGCCCTTAGAGGAGTCCTGCAACACCTGAGCACCACCAAAAGTGACCCCTGGAGTGCAGAGCCAGGAGTTAACCCTGATCATCACTGGGTGTAGCGGCCCTTCCCCACCCCAAGTGAAAAAAGAAGGAAACTTCTAGATCTTTCCCCCAAAATAATGGACAGTCCTATAGGAAATAAGTTCTTCCTGAAGAAACTGCTTACAATTAAGTTGTAGAAGGAATATAGCATTGCTTAATGATGTGATTATAAAGAAATATTAGGTTATTTGGGGGTGTGTCTCCCCCCCCCCAACCTTCTTTTATTTCTTTTGATTATGATGATCTCTTATTATTTGTTTCTTTTGATAATATCTTCTTAGTTCATTGTAAAGGGAATGCTTGCAACTGTGTTTGATTACAACATCCTAGCTCAGATTTCAACAGAAAAATGAGGTGAATGGCTGGAAAGAGGAAGATAGGAATACTGAAAAACAGACGAGCTTTACATAGAAAAATGGTAAGGTTGACCACTTTTGAAAACAGCGAGGGGACCTTATTTCTCTTTTTATCTATTTTGATTGAGGACAGAGTGAGAGAATATATTAAATGTCTTTCGAATTATGAGCTTGGAATTTCACTGAAACAAATATCCTTTCAGAGTTTTTTTAATTTTTTTTAATTTTATTATATCACCATGAGATAGACAATTGCAAAGCTGTTCATGATTGGGTTTCAGTCATACAGTGTTACAGCACTATCCCTCCACCAGTGCCCATTTCCCACCACCATTGTCCCCACCATTCCCTCCCCACCCCCCTGCCTACCCCTATGGCAGGCACTTCTCTCTCTTTCTCTCTCCCCCCTCCCTCCTTACCTCCCTACCTCCTTTTTCATGTTGTGGTTTGCAATACATACACTGAGGGGTTTTCATGCATATCCCTTTATCTATTTTCAATGCTCAGTTCTAGTTCAGCTTTACCATTTCCAGCTATTATTGGCAGACTGATCCCTTTCTCTCTCTTATCTAAAAGTGTGTGCCCCACACACACTTTTTGTTAGATTCCAACCCTTGGCAGGTCCTCAGAACCTTGTTTTGCCTATCCTTGGATATTATATATAGATATCACTGTATCACTGTCACTGTCTTCCCGTTGTTCATCGATTTGCTCGAGCAGGCACCAGTAACATCTCACACGTCCTGTCGCAGCAAGTGTATCCCAAGGACATCTGCTTGCTCCAGGGACAGGAAGAGCCTCAAACCATACTTCAGGTCATGGAATTGAGGGTCCATAATTGCTACTAGTTTTTGGCATAACAAATAAAACACGGGTAGCTTGCCAGGCTCCGCCGTGTAGGTGGTATACTATCAGTAGAAAGCTCTCATCTCGAGCATTTACTGATGAAACTTATTGGGGAAAGATCAGGTTTTCTTGGATGGAGCTCTGAGGAACTATGGAGAACAAATAAACTATAATCTTTAATAACAACACAGCATTCTACTTGCCTGTAATATATATATATATATATATATATATATATATATATATATACATATATACATATATATCATGATCATGATCATGATCTTCCCGTTGATCATCTATTTGCTAGAGCGGGCACCAGTAATATCTCCATATGTCCTGTCTCATGCCAGTAGAGCCAGGGGCATCGGCTTGCTACAGGAACATAAAGAGCCTCAAACCATTATATTAGGTCATGGGAATGACCCAATATAATTGTTTCTGGAATTTGGCATATCAAATACAACACGAGAAGCTTGCCAGGCTTGCCGAGCGGGAGGCAAACTCTATTAAACACCTCCAAATAAATAATTTATTGATGAGCCGCGTGGCTGCAGTATAAGCAGTGGTATATATTTATACATATATCAGTCAAACTAGTACAGGTATTTATGCCAAACACTGATAATATATCATAAAGAAACACAGGTATATAAGTAAAATACTGATAATAAATCATAAAGAAAGTATTTAAACATGACTCTTACGTTCAGTTCTGTCACCTTGTATAGGTTAACAGTTTAAGAAGCGAGGCTCTGCAGTAACACAGCAGGAGAGCAGATTCTCATACATATATTCCATGTGAAATTCAAAACCAGCTTACTAAGCTGGTTTTTTTGAATACATATATATATATTTGGATATTAGTCCATATATATATAAACTATGGTTCATCTATACAAATGTTCTTGTCACTTGTCTTCCTGTTGTTCATCGATTTGCTCCAGCAGGCACCAGTACATATATATATATATAATATCCCACAAATAAATATAGTCATTCTATATCTATACTTTTCCTTCTGACTAATTTCACTCAGCGTGGTCACCTCCATGTCCATCCATTTGTTGGCAAATTTCATAACTTCATTTTTCCTAACAGCTGCATAGTATTCCATTGTGTAGATGTACCATAGTTTCTGTATCCAATTGTCTGTTCTTGGGCACTTAGGCTGTTTCAGATTCAGGCTATTGTGAATAGCCTGAATAGCCTGGTTTTTTTGCTGTGTATACGTATTTTTGGGCCCTTAGGAGTGGTATTTCTGGGTCAAATAGGAGTTCCATTTCTAGTTTTTGGAGGAATAGCCATACTGTTTTTCAAAAATGCTGAACCAGTTGGTGTTCCTACCAGCAGTGAATGAGAGTCCCTTTTTCCCCCCTATCTGTGCCAGCACTGGTTGTTCTTGCTCTTTTGGATGTGTGCCAGACTCTGTGGTGTGAGATAATATCTCATTGTTGTTTTGATTTGCATCTCCATGGTGATTAATGATGAGGAGCATTTTTTCATATGCCTTTTGGCCATTTGAATTTCTTCAATGAGGACATTTCTGTTCATTTCTCCTCCCCATTTTTAGTGGGGTTGGGTGTTTTATTTCTTGTAAGGTTCTACCAGTACCTTGTGTATCTTGGATATTGGCCCCTTATCACATGGGTAATGGGCAAATATTCTTTCCCACTCCGTGTGCTGTCCTTGTATCAGAGTTTTAAAAGCTTAAATTGAGTCCCAGACCATTAGTGGCTCCTCCTCGGCCCATCACACTAATTGGTCATGTGCCTGATTTGATCACCTCATCTGCAAAAGTTTGTGCACATCACACTGAATGATTAAACTTTTTTTGAGAGTGCAATTTACATTTTTAAAATCTTAATACCCCTGGCATATCATCCTCATTCCCATGACCTGATGGAATGGTTTGAGGCTCTTTATGTTCCTGGAGCAAGCAGGTGCCCTTGGGCTCTACTTGCATGAGACACATCAGTTGGAGATGTTACTGGTGCCCGCTCCAGCAAATCGATGGTGAACGGGAAGACAGTGATACAGTGAATAGCCCTGGGGTATAGAAAGATCTCAGTGGGCTAAGAGCAAACATTTGCATGTAGGAGGCCTAGGTTTGATCCCTGGTACCACATGGTCCTTAGATGGCCCTGGGAATAACTCCAGCGCACAGAAGTGGGAGCATCCCTATTAGCTGCCAGGCATGACTCCCAAGCAGGCAAGACCTTAGTAGTCCTGAAATTGCTTTTGTCTCTGGGTTATACCTGGTAGTACTCAGGGTTTACTCCTGGCACTCAGGGATCACTCTTGGTGGAACTCGGGATTTAGGTTTGTTGTATGAGGTGTCAGGGAAATAACCCAGGTCTGCATCATGCCAGAAATCACCCTACCCACTGTTCTATCTCTCTGGCCCCCATAGCGGTGAAATTTTAGATAAATTCAGTAGGTTTTGTTGTTCTAAAGTTGAATCTTGTAACCATATAATTAGCAATGAATGGTTGTTTTAAGCCCTATTAAGGAAAAAATGCTTTAATTTCGGATACTAGGAAAACGGTGTATCTCTCACTAGAACTATCCACAGCTCGCTAGGGCACAGAAACAAAGCACAGAGCTTTAAGAGGGAAAATAACTGAAAATCGAACTTCATCAAAACTTAAAACTGCTTATCAAAACACTGTAATCACTGTAATCACTGCCTTCCCATTCATCATCGATTGGCTCGATGATCATCCCCATATGTCCTGTCTCATGCAAGTATAGCCCAAGGGCACCTGCTTGCTCCAGGAACATAAAGAGCCTCAAACCATTCCATCAGGTCATGGGAATGAGGTCTATAATTGTTACTGGTATTTGGCATATCAAATACGACAGGGTAGCTTGCCAGGCTCTGCCGTGCGGGTAGCATACTCTTGTAGTTAGTTATCAAAACACTGAGATAAAATATTCCCAATATATTCGACAGAGTTTGTACAGAACATATTTTGGCAGTGAAAATACAAAACAGTTATTAAGTGGACGCTTGGACACTTCACTGAAAAAAGACAATATAAACATGCGATTAAAATTTTAAAAATGAAAGCTACAGCAAAGTGGTGCTACAAGCCCATTAAAATGACAAAAATTCTAAAACAATACTTCACTAATTCCAGTTTTTAGATGTAAAGCAATAGAACTCTGAGACATACCTGGTAAAAACTTTAAGTGCTAGCAAACTTTGGTGAGCGTAAGACTATTTTCTTTCTTTTTTTTTTTTTTTTTGGAGACAATTTCTTAATTGTGCGCCATAACGTAGCAACTCCATTCTTCTTTCTGCAAAGGAAATAAGAAGCGTATGATGACAAAAAGATTTGCCTAAGACTGTTCATGCAGCTGTATTCTCAAAAGCCCCAACAAAAGGCAGCCAGGTGAGGAAGAGAGTACAGCACTAAAGGGACTTGCCTTGCACACAGTTGACCCAGATTTGACATCTAGCAGCCTGTCTGGTGCCCTGAGCACCACTAGGAGTGACCCCTGAGGAAGAGCCAGGAGTAAGTCTTGAACATCACCAGAGGTGCCCCTCGTAAGAAAATTATTATAAAATGCAGCACTACTAAGAAGTAATAAAGGATGAATTACTAATAGGAGTAATCCTATGAAAGACTCTTTTTTAAAACTATGTTACTATGGTGACAGAATTGTGGTTATCTAAGGCAGGCAGAGATTAGTGGAAAGGCAGGGTCTTATGGATTTTAGTGATGGGTTATTGGCACTTGGTGGTGAGCATTATGTGCTAACATTGTACCCTATAACAGAAGCATGTATGTTCTTATAAACAAAAATAATAACATAAATATAGAGGCTGGTTCTCTTCAAAATCAGTTACTGGGCAAGAGCGATAGTACAGTGGGTAGGTACTGTACTACCTACAGTACTGTACTATATGTACTGTACTACTGTACTGTACTATATGCAACCGACCCAGGTTTGATCATCAGCATCCCATATGGTCCCCTGAGCACCTCCAAGAGTAATTCCTAATGCAGAGCTAAAGGTTAACCCCTGAGTATTGCCTGGTGTGACCCAAAATGAAAAAAAAATCATATGTTCAAGAAAAGAAATTACTTTAAAATATGTAATTAATGCATGAGTCCATTTATGCCATTTAAGAACAGGATAAACTATGATTGTTTTTATTTTTTTTTCTTTTGTTTCACACCCGGCAATGCTCAGGGGTTACACCTGGCTCTTTGCTCAAGAATTACTCCTGGCAGTGCTCGGGAGACCATATGGAATGCCAGGGATCGAACCCGGTTGGCCGCCGGCGTAAAGGCAAATGCCCTACCTGCTGTGCTATCGCTCTGGCCCCTAAACTATGATTGTTTTAAAAATATCTAATAATTAGATATTTTGCTGGGGCTGGGAGCTCAGAAGGCTGAACCATAAGCTTTGCATGCAGGAGTCCCAACTCTATCCCTGGCTCTTGGTGGTCCGCTAGGCCAGAATGGCTGATCTCCCCGGTTTGAGCTCTCCCCCACCCCCCACACACACACAAAATAGAATGTTGGTTGCTATGAGGAACTTTCTGGGGTGATGGGAATGTTCTCTGTTGTGGTTTGGGATATGGACATGTGGGTCTGTGTATTTATCAAAAATCTGTGCATTTTTCTGTGTGTCACTGATAGTTTAACTTAAAACAAAAACATAAAACTCATACCCCACTACCAGTCTCCTTTTGAACTTGATGAAGAAGTGCTCCTGATAGGCAGATTCTGTTAAAAAGCTAAAAATGGAATTTCTCCTTAGAGTACAAATTATTTTTTTCCACTCGGAATGCCAGCCTCCCACCAGGGGCCAACCACACTGGAATGAACTTGTATCAGCCAGCCCGCTCTGCGGTCATGGAGTGCTGGATTCCAGCTCCCTTTCCCAGCACTCGGTCCCATTTTTAATTTTCAGGGAAGTATTGTTCCAAAACTTGGCTCAGACCTTGTCTTCTCCTTGGATTTCTTCTTCCATTTGTTTCTCGATTTTGACCAATCACTCTTTGGCTTCTGCCCCTTCTCTTTCAAGGTGGTGAATCAGAGGGTGGGTGTCGAGCTGGGCAGTGTTGGGCACCGAACCCCAAGTGCTCACCCTTGCTTGGGAAGGCATCAATCAACAGACAGCACTTCTCATTCTTCCCGCAGGCATTCAGCTGCACAGTTTGCTGTCCATACAAGAGAGCCAGATGGGCGTAGGAGTTGTTGGGGGGCGAGGGACAAGGGACAGCAGGGAGAGAAATCAAGAGAGAAAGTCCAAAGAAGAATGGTCCTTTGTGGGACAGCAAACTGGATTCTGGTTCCCAGCCTCTGTGTTTCTGATCTGGTTTTCTTCCTTTTTTGTGATGTTTGAATTTGCCCTTTCAGTTCCAATGCAAAACTCTTGTCCAGAAAGACTTAAGAGCAGCAGAGGAGGCGAGGCAGAGATAGGGAAGCCCAAACTGCAAAACAGGGAGCAGAGCTACCAAGATGAATACACGTTTGTGCCAGGACTGGGCGTGGGGGAGGTAGGGGTGCCTCTGGGTGTGCCTCTGTCTGTTCTGCTTTAGTTTTTGCCTTGGGGCCACACCTAGTGGTGTTCAGGGCTTAGTCCTGACTCTGTGCTCAAAGATTACTCCTGGTGGAGCTCTGGGAACCATATGTGGTGCCAGAGTCCGCCAGCACCAGCTGCATGCAAGACAAGTACCTTTCCCCGGACTCTCTCTCTCCTTGTGTCTCCATCGTTATGTATCTGTGTGTGTTGTGTGTGTGTGTTTGTATGTGTGTGTGAACAAATGTATAAGATAAAGCCTTGGAATAGCCTATGTCTGCTCTCTGCTCTTTCCTTCTGTGCCCTGCGCCCTTGCCCGTGCTGGCACTTCTCATTCCTCTGACAACTGCTGTTAACCTTTATTTTTTAATGCAAAAAAAGCAGTTTATTAGCAGTTGGACATTGGAAATCAGGAAAATATAGCTTACACACACACACAAAAGAAGAAAAGATCTGATCAGACACCACAAGAGAAAAGAAAGCAAAGGGTCTGGTAGAATGTTAAACTGGATTCAACGACACAAATTTGTTCTTCTGATAAACTCTCCTCAAATCACACTGGAGAAGGAGGAGGAAATGGGAACTCTTGTACATAGTTGGAATCATATAGATATTAAGCATTCACTTGGGTTCTTTCCCAACATGAAAGCAGTCTGCTGATGTATTCACATAACAGTACACTCAGGCAAAACTGAAGACTCGGTGATAAGGGTGCAACAGTCTTGTTTTTGCCAAAGAAAATAGACTGAGAGAACTAACGACACCAGAACTTCCCTGTCACCAGCAGTTCCCTCCATTTGCTTCTCCAGCGTCTCTGAAAGAGGGATTCTGCTGCTGGGATTCCTAGTCTAGAAGTAGATCTTTTCCTCCACTTCTAGACTAGGAAAGTTCTGGACCCCCATTACTGGTGCCTACTCCCAACCTGCAAGGAACTAAATAAACTTGAAGGGGGAAAAAAGCACTGTGAATCCAGTTCTAATGGAATCTCGACTGCAGTAAGAATCTTCCCTTTTTTCCAGTTTGGTGCTTATTAACTTGTCCTTGCTTGCACTGGATTGGCCAGATGCTAAAGTGTAAATATGAAATACATTTGGAATTATAGAAACCTGTATTTATAGAGACCCTAATACTTTATAGCTGCCCTAATTGTATTCATTTCCCATCGTGTTTAAAGTGTGCGGGGGCCGGAGCGATGGTCCAGCGGGTAGGGGCGTTTGCCCTTGCACGCAGCCGGCATAGCCGGCCTGGGTTTGATCCCGGCATCCCATATGGTCCCCTGAGCACCGCCAGGAGTGATTCCTGAGTGCAGAGCCAGGAGAAACCCCTGAGCAATGCTGGGTGTGACCCAAAAAAAGGAAAAAAAAATAAATAAAGTGTGCCAGGGAAGAAGAATTAGCATTCCCATTCCCTATAGCTCCTTGCAAGATCAGTTATTTACCTTCTTGAAACTCTAATGCCTTGTTTTTTGTTTTGTTTTTAATTTTGGACCATACCTGAAAGTATTCAGAGCTTACTCCTAGCTCTGTACTCAAAATTATGGGGCTGGAGCGATAGCCCAGCAGGTAGGGTGTTTGCCTTGCATATGGCCGGCCTATGCCGGCCCGGGTCCATCCCCGGCATCCCATATGGTCCCCCCGAGCACCGCCAGGAGTAATTCCTGAGTGCAGAGCCAGGAGAAACCCCTGAGCATTGCGGGTGTGACCCAAAAGCAAAAACAAAACAAAACAAAACAAAACATACCTGGTGCGGCTCCAGGAACATATGGCTTGTTGGGGATCAAATCCTGGTCAGTCAGGTGCAAGGCAAGTGCCCTACCTGTAAGTGTCTTGACAATTACTGTAATCCAACATATTAAAAACAGGTTTCCATTGGCATCTCCCAGAGACAAATACTGTGCCAAATAAACGAGGAAAAAAAGTGAATTCTAAACAACATGATCAGCGTAGGGCACTCCGAACTTAAAACCAATGGAACTTAGAACCTTTGGGAATGACTTTTCTGGACCAAGCCAGAGCTTTGGGAATAAAATGTCCTTTATTTTCTTTTCTATTTGGGGTGGGGAGAACATTCCCGCAATGTTCAAGGGTTACTCCTGGCTCTGCACTCAGGAATTACTCCTGGAAGTGCTTGATGGACTATGTGGGATGCCGGGATCGAACCCCAGTCAGCCACATGCAAAGCAAATGCCCTCCCCTGCTGTGTTCCGTGCCCCCCATATACTTCATTTTCTTTAAAACTGTAACATCTTCATGAAAGAGCTGATGGTGCTGTATGAAACTAACTGGAGCTTAAAATCCTATCAATGGTATCTTGATAGTCCTCACTTAATGTCATCTGTTGGTTCTTCGACACTTCAGCATTTCATGAACCAACACACAAAACCAGGTTTACTATATGCTGATAGGAAAGAGAGTTAAGTCCCCGAGTCATGTGTCTAGTCGCAGAAATCGCCACCAAACCTCAAAAAAAAAAAAAGACCACAGACACTTCAATGTTCAGAGGTGGTTTGTTTCATGTATTGTTTTCCAGCCAACTTATTCCAGTTTGGGGCCAAGAGTGTTCACACTCTTCTCTGGGCCATTCAAAGTACAGGGCCACCCTTCTGCCATTGCCTGATGCCTTGACACATGCACACACACACACACACGCACGCACACAGACTAGATATACCAGAAGAATGTGCAAACACCACACACAGACTGCCCAGGAATCGATTTCTTTTCCTCATCTAAGGAAGCATCTAAGAAAACGCTATTCATTGTACACTATGTGTCAGAGGCTGTCTACCATGTTTCTGCTCAGCACAACCAAAGGCTACAGAGTCCTGCGATACATAATGTGTTTTGAATGATTCTCTAGCTAAAAATCTAGGCAAAGTCAGAAAATAAGAAAGAGGAAAGGTTGGGGGACTCCGGCCATCCCCACGGGGCATGACTTCCTAGTAGCGGTATCAAAAGGGAACCTTGAAATACAGGGAGTCTCCACAGACAGCGCTGTCCTTCCCCAGTGAGCCCCAGGCCCCCTTAACTGACGCCCCCAAAGTTGGAGAAAATTCGGCCACAACCTCCCTTAGTCCACGGGTCCCTCTCCTTGCATCACAGCCACCACTCAAAGGCAGCCTGGCTGCTGCCGCCGTCATTCCCTGAGCTGACCAGGCGTGCTCCTGCATCTCCCGTAAGGGGACAGCCTGCTGCTGGGGTCTCCGCTGTTTTCCCCCCCTGAACCCCTCCAAGGGCTAAATACAAAAGCTCAGGTCCTGCCGTGCTTACCTGCCACTGGACCAAGGGAAGATGTTCTTCTGCTATCTAGACTCAGCACTTAGAGGGCATCTTCCAGCCTGTAGACGTTACAGCTCGTGGATAGGCACAGTTCTGTGGCACTGTGGAGCAGCAGTATTGCCACGGTTGCCATAACAAATACCACAGAGTGAGTGACTTACACTGGCATTCTTCAGCCCACTGGCCAGTTAGGAGTCCACTGGTATAGGAAGTGCCTCCTCGGTTATTACTGCCAATCCCTGGCTAGTATGCGGGACAGGTGATAGTCCATAAGTATGAAAAGGTTGAAGAGTGCTGGGTTGAACGACAGAAATATGTGCTCTCAACAGCAATATGTGCTCAAGGTCAGAGGGTAGCAGGGTTGATCCTTCTGGGGCGCCGCCTTGCTTACAAACAGCAGCCTTCTTGCCTGGCTTCTCAAATGGCTGTCCTCTGGGCATATATCCCTAGTGGCTCTGGATATTTCATTTCTTTGATTTTTGTTTGTTTGGGGGCCACACCCAGCAATTCTCAGGGGCTACCCCTGGCTCTATGTTCAGGGGTCACTCCTGACAGTGCCCAAGGGACCATATGGGAGCTGACCATATGGGGATCAAACTCAGGTCTACTGCCTGTGAAGCAGGAGCTTTCCCCACTGTTCCCATCTCTCTGGCCCTATTTCTTCCTTTGAAAAGCATACAGGTCAGCCTGGAGTAGGGCGTGTCTGAACAGTGTCTGGCTTACATCAGCACATCTTTAAATACAGCTCTTTAAGGCACAGTCTGAGATTATAGGGGCGAGAGCTTCAGCGTGTGTGAGTTGGAGTCCAGTTCAGCCCCTAACAAAAGATGATATGTCACTGGGCTCACGGGGACTATTTCGGGAACCAGCTATAACTTAGGTCATTGTTTCAGGGTTTCAAACAGTTGGGTCTCACACATGCGAGCCAACATCCTACTAGCTAAGCTTTATTCCAAGGCCCTACAACAACCAACCGCCTTCCAAACAATCTGGAAGTAGCATTCCTGATCGCTCCCAGGACCCTGCCTGTTAAAAGGTGGGTGGGATACTGTAGAATCTGTTACTCACATCCGCTAAGTATAGAAGGGAGAGGCAGGCCTGCAGGAGACCGTCCAGGTGCTGTGTGGAGGACTCCTCTTTAACCGGACCTTGCCTTAAACACTGACAAAGCTAGTTGGAAATGATCACTCTGGATAAGAAGTGCGTGCTGAAAGTAAGGAGCAAACATGATAACCTCTCACTGTCTGTGTTGCAAACCATAATGCCCAAAGGGGGAGAGACAGGAAGGAAAAAAGAAGCAAAGTGCCTGCCAGAGAGACAGGCTGGTGGCGGGAGGTGTTGAAGCAGGAGGGAAAAGGGGGGGTCTTTGGTGGTGGGAAATGTACTCTGGTGGAGAGATGGTTGTTGGAATGTTGTATAATTGAAGCCTTGTGATTTTATCTCATGGTGATTCAATTAAAAAAAATAAATAAAAGCTGAAGTTCCCCCCCCAGCAAAAAAAAAAAAGACAAAAAGGAATAAAAACCATTATGCAGAATAGAATATGAGCGATGCCAGGAATGAGTGAAATCTAGAGTTTTCTGGAGATAAGATTGTGGAATTCTGCCCTGTAAAATGCTATCTGACTGCTTTGTCTGCCTCTGCACAAAAGCCTCCCTCGGCACGAAAGGAAATGCCGCCCCCTTCACTGGCGCTCCTGAGGAAAGGAAGCCTTTCGTTTTAACACCAAAGATAACAGATCTTGCTGTAAATTGTAGTGATGCTTAGTCGCCCCAAAGATCACGTTTTTCTGATTGATGGAATTTTCACGGGGCTCTTGTTAAAGATTAATAGAGTTTTAATGTTATCAGGCTGAAAAAAAAAATCGTAGCCTTTCTAATGTAAACCTAAGCCAAACTACAGGCGCCAACATACATGCCAGTTTTGCAGAAAAGCACACGACGTGGGGCTTCAAAGTGGGGTGATGGCCTGTTTGATAAGGCTCCTCTCTCTCCTCCTTCTCTCCATACTGGCCTGAAACTTCACTAGTTCCATCTACTCCTTTGAATTAAGCCTTTCCTCTGGGCACTGCCACGGTAGGTGTAGGCAAAACTGTCTCCAAAGTGTGTGGCACATTGACCCTGTACCCTGGATGAGCCCTGGATGCTCTAATGAAATAGTGAGCAGTGGGAAAGGAAAGTTCGGGACGGCCAAATTGGCAGCCAGTTGAATGTCCTGTGAAGTGGAAGGCAGGCCTACTGAGACACCTGCTTCTCTCAGGGTCTCTGCCTGCAGGCTCCACAATGCATCGGGAATGTGTGGGAAACCCTTTTACAAGTTTTTTGGTTTTGGCTTTTGGGTCACACCCAGCAATGCTCGGGGTTACTCCTGGTTCTGCACTCAGGAATTACTCCTGATGGTGCTCGGAGGACCTTATGGGATGCTGGGGATCAAACCCGGTCAGCCGCATGCAAGGCAAATGCCCTACCCGCTGTGCTATCGCTCCTGCCCCCCTTTTTACAATTCTTTGGCCTAAATATGAATCAGCAGATACTCCCTCCTGTAACTTGACCACACAGATCGATGTGAGACAGAAAGGTTGTGAGCCTTTGCCTTCGTCCTTTGCCTGTAAGAAGACCGGAAGGAGCAGGGTGAAGCCTTCTCCCCGGGAGAACTTAAGGCCTCAGCAGGAAGCAGCCTGCGGTGCTCAGATGGGGTCACCGTTCTAATGGCAGTTTGTCAGGAATGAGCTGCATTAGTGAGAGCCTGTCGAGCTGGGGAGAATTTGAGATCCTCTCATTTCTTTATTTTTAACAAACAATTGTATTTTTTTAATTTAGTTTATCATCATGAGATACACAATTACAAAGATGTTCATGTTTGAGTTTCGATCATACAGTGTTCCAGCCCCCATCCCTCCACCAGTGCCCATTTCCCATCAGCAATGTACCCAATTCCCCCTCCCTAGCCTGCCTCTATGGCAAGTTCTTTATCTCTCTCTCTCTCTCTCTCTCTCTCTCTCTCTCTCTCTCTCTTCTGTCTGTCTCTCTCTCTCCCTCCCTCCCCTCTCTTCCTTTTCTTACACATTGTGGATTGCACACACACATTTAGAGGTTATGTGTATCTTTTGCCTATAATCAATGCTCAGTTCTCGGCTGGTATTGTCATTTTTTGATGATTATTAGCACACTGTTCCCTTCTCTGTCTTACCTAACCTGACTCCCACACATTTGTGGTATACCAGGTTTTGAGATATTGCGCCTGCACGCCATGAGGATCGGGCTATGTCCACCTGTGGATTCCGGATCTTGAGGATGATTGTGGTTGTGTTGCGCGAGGTTTTCCGGCCTCTGAGAGTCTGTGGGGGGGGGGGGGAGCAGGTGAGAACCAAAACCTGCCCCCTTTCCAGGACGCCCCATCAGCCTAGCACAGGGCAGGCAGGCAGAAACTCCGCCCCTGCACCTGAGTACCTGGTGTCTGGCCGAGAGCCTTGGCAGTTTTGGCCTTTGTAGAGGCGGCCGAGGTGGGGGGGGGGGGCAGCCCCAGCTTCAGCTCCCTGAAAAGCCTGTTGGCGGGTCGCCGAGTCTTGCATGCCTGGGCTTGAATTCGGCCTCTCTCTTGGGTGGGGCTGTGTCCAGGTTTGGAGTCCGGACCTTGAGGATGACTGAGGCTGTGTTGCGCGAGGTTTTCCCGCCTCTGAGAGTCTGTAGGGGGCAGGCGCCTCATTTCCTTCTAAGTACATAAGCAGGCTGAGGCGAGAGTGCGTGAAGTGACTGGCTCAGGATGGTTAAACTCAGGTGCACATTAGGCCTCCTTGTCCCCTCCGTTTTGGATGTTTTTCTGCTGACTCATCTTGCAGCCCTCTTGGAGGAAAGTCCTTGTCATGTCACCGTGACCTGGTTCCCTGTTGGTCGTGAGAGCATGTCTCGCGGGCTGTGCCAGGCCTCAGGGTTTCAGTGCAGGGGGAACCGTAGGCATCGGATCCTGCCTCAGCTCTGTGACTTTCTTTGGGAGAGAAAAAAGTGAACAGTACTTATTAAGAAGGGGTTCCAGCAATGCTCAGGGGTACCTCCAGGCTCTGCACTCAGGAATTACTCCTGGTGGTGCTGAGGGGACCATATATGGGGATGCCGAGATCTAATCCAGGTGAGCCAAGTAAGGCAAATGCCCTACCCACTGTAGCTATCACCCGGCCCCAAGCACGTTATCAAGGAGGCCGGAGGTAGTACAATGGATAGGGCACTTGCCTTGCACATGGATCACCCTAGTTCGATCCCCGGCATCATCTCCCAAGATGGCCAGAAGCAGTTCCTGGGTAAGCCCTGAGTATTGCCAGGTGTGCCCCCACGCCCATCACCTGCCAAAAAGAAATGTTAAGGGGAGTGATAGGACAGCCCGTAGGGCATTTGCCTTAGACCCAGCCAAACCAGGTTCAATACCCAATATCCCATATGGTCCCCAAGTACCACCAGGAGTAATTCCTGAGAACCCCTGAGCATCACCAGGTGTGGCCTTAAAACAAACAATAAAATTGTTAGCAAAGGTGGGGCCGGAGCGATAGCCCAGCAGGTAGGGCGCTTGCCTTGCACGCCGGCCGGCTCATGCCGGCCTGGGTTCGATCCCCGCATCCCATATGGTCCCTCGAGCGCCGCCAGGAGTAATTCCTGAGTGCAGAGCCAGGAGTAGCCCCCTGAGTATTGCCGGGTATGACCCAAAAAGCAAAAAAAAAAATTGTTAGCAAAGGCTAAAGGGATAGCACAGCAGGGAGGGTGGTTTTTTGCAGGGGCCGACCCAGGTTCGATCTTAGGCATCCCATATGGTCCCCCGAGCACTGCCAGGAGTAACCCCTGAGCATCGCCAGGTGTGACCCAAGGAGAATAAACAAAGTTATTAAGAACTGTGGATAAGCTTCAGAGCTGCCGTGTTGCTGCACCAGCCCTGCCTGCACCTTCCAGTTGATCTTTGCATATTCCTGCTCCTCGCGGTGGTGAGGGACCCCACAGCCCATGGGCTGCAGTCCCGTGAGCATTCAAGATAGTTGCAAAGAGCCACTTGGAGGAGTAGCAGGAGCTGTTTATTTGGATTCGCTGCCTCTGGGATTTGCCGTGGGCCATTTCATGACTTCTCAGTCTTCTGCTTACAGAAGGCTCACATTCTCCCTTTCCGAGGGTTGAGTCCCTCCCTTTCCAGCTGCGCCCTCAGGCAGGGAAGTGGAAAAAGGAGCTGAAGACTTAGTCCCTTCAGGAAGCTGGGCTCGAGCACCTCCTGGCTCTGCGTACTTCCTTCTCACACACCTCATCTTGTGGAAACAGAGTTGTTGACCGCTTTGAGAATGGCCTTTGCCCCTGTTGAGGCAGGAATTTGACTCAACTAAAGTTGTGAGCCCTGAGCATTCGCTGAGCCAGACTAGACCAGAAACATCCTGGGGGGTCTCACTCTCACCCTTCTTCCCTCAGTAAAAACCAGCGGCCCAGTTCTCTGACTTTTCAGGGGTCTTTCCAACGCTCCTGCCCATCTTTATCTCCAGAGCTTTCATATCATATCACTTAGTGTTTTCCCCTTTAGTAATCCTTAATTAGTACCATGAACCCCACAACCAAAGCCCACCCCCATGCTCTCTGTGTCTGACACCACTCACCCCTTTCCACTGTAGCTGGTGATCCGAGGATTTGTGGGTGCCCCCTGGGCCCCAGAGCTTTGGTCAATAATGGCACTGTGTGAATGGTCTTTCTCAGTTACCAGGTATGAGCTTATGCCACATGAAAAGATCATTGCATCATCCTGCCAGGGAGTTAGCACATCACCCAGGATGCAGATCAGGTGGGCATCACAGGAGAAAACTCAGATCCATCAGTCTCTCTGGAGCCTTCCAGTGCCCCGACCCCCCCACACACACACACACACACCCGGAGACTGGCCCTAGAACCAGCTCCCATGCAGCCACCACAGCAGACAATAGACTAGGCCGCGTATAGGTTGAACATGTGCTGCAAAGGCCAGCGGAAATGTCGCTCTCCTCATGCTTGGCCCGGGAGAAGGGCTGGACCAGTGTCTTCTGTGGTAGCTCTCAGTTTCAGTCTCAGCTACAACAAAGCAATGTTCCACCCACCCTGACAGCTTCAGCATTAGGTTCTGATTAGTTATTTGGGGGTGGGCTGCCAGGGGGGGGGAGGGAGGGGCATTGGTTGCTTTTGGTCTCTTTCTGGTCCTCTGTCTCTTGACATTTTTCATTTCTGAGAGCCAAACCAAATACATTGGGCAGGCGAGGGAGCTTGTGTTTGCAAATTCCCAGAACCCTGCTGCTGTTCTGATGGATCCCTTTGGCAAAGAAGGAGATTTTTTCCATTTTGCTAATGACAGCCCTTTCGCTTTGAATGCTTCTATTCAAATAAGTTAACAGACTTGTAAAAATGCATAAGAGATAATGTGAAATATCACCAAGTCAACTTAGCCGACCATTTTAAAATTCTGCCTGGCTGGGAAGTCTGGGTCTTTTGTTTATAACACTCCATTTCTCCAAGCCAATGACTGCCTCACCAAACCACTAGCATGGTAAAGCCTTCTAGAAACCATCCCTTCTTGGTTGTTGTGTTTGGAGTATCAAACAGTGGTAGCTTCTGGCAGGGCTATGGGGGAACCGCAAGGGGTGCTGGGAATAGAGCCCAGGATTCCCACATGCGACGTGTTGCTCCCTGACATGCCCTGCTCCCATGGAGCACCTCCTCACTTCACATCTGTCTGTCTCAGGACTGTGCTTCCCACCATGACTAAACTCCTCCCAGGGCAGGTGCTGGAAAAATCCAGGGGCCACTCAGAGTCTCAGGTGCAATTAGGGAGCACTTTCTCCTCATTCTCTTGAAGATAGTAGCTATCCAGGGGGTACATAGTATTTTTTTTTACTTTTTTTAGGGTCACACCGGCGATGCTCAGGGGTAACTCCTGGCTCTGCACTGAGGAACTACTCCTTGGCGGTGCTTGGGGACCATATGGGATGCTGGGGTCAAACCCCGCATTGGCTACATGCTAGGCAAATGCCCTTCCCACTGCACTATCACTCTGGCCCCTATTTTCATTTTTCGTTTTTTTTTTAATAAGAGGAATGAGCAATAGTTCAGATAAGTTTGGGGGTCTCTGTTCTAAGCACTCCTCCTGAATGAGTAACTGATGCTCTTGCTTTATATGTTAGCTTTATCAAGGGATAATTGAAAAATAAAACCATAAAATATTTAAAATATATGGTGCATCATGAAAGAATTTCTCCCATCAGGTTAACACGTCATCTCACATATTTGCCTTGATATTTAAAGTGCTACTTTAGCAAATTTCAGTTCTACAGCACAGTGTTACCAACTGCAGTCACAGCTGACTTCCTTTGAGGGGATGGTTCACCTCTTTTGGAATGTTTTTGCACAGATGGTTCCCCGTGCGTCTGGCTCTTGAAATGTAATGTGTAAGGCCCATCAAAACTTAGCCATCTACTAAAGTTCCTCCCTGGTTAGGGAGTTTCATTCTCTTCAGTTTTTCAATAAACTTTTTCCGCGTGTGTGTGTGAGAGAGAGAGAGAGAGAGAGAGAGAGAGAGAGAGAGAGAGAGAGAGAGAGAGAGATCTGTTAGGCTTTCTCCTCACACTTTTTATTATATTTGTGGTTGTGTATTTTCTTTCTTTACAACTCTTCACACCCCTCCTCTAGTTCAGAGAAGATGTAACATCTATGAAGATAAGCTTTTCAGGAAAGACCACAACCTGGAAGTTATTGTAGATACAGACTTATCACATAAAAAAAGCTCAAATTATCTCATCCAGAGAAAAATGCTTTAGCAGCTAGCATATTAGGAGTCTAGACATAAGTAAGTTTGAAAAATTAGGCATTAGTACTTTGCAACATCTCCAAATACAAAATAGAATCGCCAGTATGTCAAAAAAGGTTATGCCAGTTTGTGTCTAGATAACTGTCTAAACATCTAAATATCCATTGGACTTGGCCTGGTTCGGTTCCAGCTCTTAGGGCTTTAAATGACAGGTGTAAGTAGCATATGTTTTGATCCTATAGAATTGCCGCCAATCCCCCCCTTATGTTCACTTTTTCCTAGGTTATTTGACAACTCAGTTGTTGGCTTTCACAAAATTATTCTGATTCTGACTTTCAAAAGAATAATCAGAAACTGATATTTATATCAGATATCTGACAGCTCTAGAAGGCCCCATGGTTAGCTAGTCAGAGCAGATCTCTGACGCTTTCCTCTGAGCCAGAAGCCACACCGTCTTTTTCTCAACAGAGACTTGTACATCTGACGACAGCAGTGTTGAGCTCCCCACTCACTGGCTAGACTTGACGAATGGTTAATGCATATTAAGTTTTCCTACGGCAGTTACTGTCAGTCTCACCTATACTGAGGAACACTTTTATCTTTTAAGGCTTTAGGTTATCTCACCTGTAATGTTAGAGAATTGGAATGTTATGTCTGTTAGTTCCCTTCCAGATTTAAGATTCTCAAATTCAGAATTGACCTGCTCCTGCTTTGTGGTTTAGGAAGTTCTTCTCTTTGACATTTTGTGAGAAAGGGGGTTATTGTAGAAAATTAGGATGTGTTTTGTACTACTACAGGGTCACTAAAAATCTGATTGGTTGTGTTTCATTGGGATTAGGGAGTTGCCATATCACAGTGAGGGAATGCTTAGGGTCCTGGCTGGAATCAGACTCTCTTCATTTGGTTTGGTTTTGTTTTGAACTTTGGAAAAGGGTAAAAATATATATTGGTAGTTCATCAAGAAATCTAGGCTTTCTAAGGCTAGTGTCCGTTCCTCATGTATTCAGCAAATACTCAGGAAGAACCTGCTGTGTATCAGCTATATAATGCTCTTGATAACAGTATCAAGTAATAGTCTAGCTTTCATAATATTAGAAGCTTAAAGTGCTTGGGATTCCCTCTACCTCAGTGGCTCTGTCATAAGGGAAGAAAAGGGGGAGTTTCCTTATATCATCCGTGAATCTTGAGAAAAACACTGGACTATCAGACTGTTCAGCCACGCAGCTTTGTCTGCAGATCATGTATATACAAGCCCCTTACTGAAGGGCTCTAAACTCTTATTATACTGTTTTGTTTGAGATTAGTCATGGAAGAGCAGTTACCATCTAATTTACTTTTTGCCCAAGCAATAACAGCCTTACCTTCTTACAAAAACAAATGCAACATTGCCTGGCATTGGAGTTCATTACCAGGTGGGAGGTGGGGGGGTGGGGGCCTGTGCCCAAGAGCAGCCTGTGATCCACTGGGCTCTGGTGGCGTGGCTTCCATTCTTCATAACAGCCAACCGGAGTAGGTGCAGGTGAAGGAAGAAAAGTGGGAGATACAAGAGCGAGCCCAGACTTGAACTACCAACGAAGAGAGAGGATTTAGAAGCTAGTCTCCAGCCATGGGAAAGAAGTGTGAGACAAGATTCTCCTAGAGCAACTTCCTTTCCCGCTGCAAATATAGCAAAAAGGGATTTATGCAGTTA
>JAJIBD010012685.1:0-13748 GCA_021461705.1 Cryptotis parvus | reverse complement strand
GTGTGATAATAAATAAGAAGGACCTTTGTGGGTACCATCTAGATTACTAATCTAAGCTCAGGAAATTAAGATATATGATACTTTGTACTGGGCCCCATCTATCCAGTGTTTACTTAAAAGATAATCTTGGAATAAGGGATTAGTCCTTGTGTAATCCTTTTTTTATACCTATAATAGGTTGTGGCAGATACCCCAGGCAGAGCAAAATACCAGCTCTCCCTGTTGTGCGTGTGGCTGCTTACGCGGGCCATGGGATTTGCTTCCACACCTCTCAAGAGAACCCTGCAAGATACTGAGAATATACCATCCACACGGCAGAGTCTGGCAAGCTGTCTGATAATGCATTCAATATGCCAAAACCACTAATAAAAATGTGCATCTTCTCGACTCTGAAAGAGCCCTTAATACAGGAGCACTAAGAAGGGTCAACAAGAGTACCTGAAAAAATTTCAGGGCCGAGCTAGGTTGCCAAAATGAAGAAAGACTAAAATGACTGTTTGTACTTTCAATGCAAATACGCTGGAATCGGAAGCATATATTGAAGACCTGATGGTGCAAGCACAAAAGATCAAGTATGACGTCATTGGTCTGACTGAGACAAGGAGGCGCCAATCGCATCATGCTGTTTTTGACACCGGAGAACTCTTCCTAGGAACATGTGACAAAAGAGGCTTCGTGGCGTCGGTGTCCTTGTCAACACAAACTTGGCCATGAACATTGATTAATTTGAATGCCTAACAAACCGTATTGGAGGATTGCACTTGAAGAGATGTGGCCCACTGCCAGCAATTTCTATCTTCGTTGTCTACGTACCAACAAACACATAGAAGGAAGATGAAACTGAGAAATTCTACATGTAACTTGAGGAGTTCTATAAAAAAGATCACAGTTTCTACAAGATCATAGTTGGTGATTTTAGTGCCAAGATAGGACCGAGAAGATTGGTGAAGAATTCCACATCAGGACCCAAGGCCTAGAATGGAACAAACAGGGTGAGAGACTATCTGATATCATCATGTCCACCAAGAACATTTATGAGAACTCATAGTTCCAGAAGGCTGAACCGAAACACTGGACATGGGAATCTCCTGGTGGACAATTCCACAATGAAATTGACCACATCATCTTCAATCAAAGATTTTGCCTGACAGATGTTGCTTTTTGTCCCCAATTTCCAAAACAGGATCGGACCACCGATCCTTCATGCAAAATTCTACTTAATGCAATGGGGAGAAAAGCCTGCAAATTTAAGAAGAGAATTCCCAGAATGACCACCAATTGGGAACTCTTTGGCACCATTGTGGCAACATGGAAAGATACCATCATTGACGACATCGATAAAGAATACAACCTACTTGTTCAGCAAATTCATAATAGTGGAAAGAATGCCCAGAAAGAGTAAGACACAAAAAGGACGCCTGTCTTCAAAAACTCTCTAGCTCATTCGCCAATGTGGCAAGGCGTGAGCCTCAGGTGACCAAATGCTAACGTCCAAGCTTCGAAAAGCAGTGCAGAGAAGCGATAAAGGAAGACCTCAAAGAGAGAAGAGCAGAAATACTGGAAGATGCAGCAGAAGCTGGGAAAAGCATTCGCAATGGCCACCTATCCTTTGCCAACTATAAGATCAAGATGACTTCCCTCTGATGCCCTGATGGATCTATCACATCTTCCAGAAAGGCAATGAAGAAGATTATCCATGATGTCTACTAAGATCTCTTTGATAGGCCTCGGGCCCACTTGCCCACATACCAAATTCCGCAGGATGGATATGTCCATCCCAACATTCACCCTTCTGAAATCCAACATGCCATTTCATTGGTAAAAGAAGGGAACAGCACCCAGCCCAGACAAAGTCAGACCCAAATACCTGAAGAATCTGCCGTCAGTACTCATCAATACACTGGCTCAGGTCTTCACACGCTACCTGTCTGAATGCAAGGTGCCCTCCCAAGTAAAACCAGCAGGACAGTTCTACTGTTAAAGAAGGGAGACATTCACGACATTGGCAACTATCGCCCCATCTGCCTGTTGTCTGTCATCTACAAGCTCTTCACTCGAGTCATCCTGAATAGGATTGGCAGAACATTAGATGAAGGACAACCATGCTAGCAAACTGGCTTCCAAAAAAAGGATTCAGCACAATCGACCATATCCACAAGGTAACCAAGTTCATTGAGGTTTGTAGGGAGTTCAAGACGCTGCTCTGTCTCACATTTATTGATTTAAAAAGAATGCCATTGATTCTGTGGAGAACAAAGTGGACATGGAAGCCCTAGCCAAATGGGGTGTTCAAACCCAATACATGGAGATGCTTCGTGAGCTGTAATAAGATTCACCACCAGGATCTCACCATTCTACAAGGGAAGTGATCATTGATGTCAAATGAGGGGTTCGGGCATGGTGATACCATTTTACTGAAACTCCTTAGCACCACCCTCGAGAACATCATGTGACAATTAGAATGGGAAGGAATGGGAGTGAAGGTAGATAGTCGGCAACTACACCACCTCTGCTTCGCTGATGACATCATTCTAATAACACCAAATATTAGCCAAGCGGCACAAATGCTGGCTGACTTTGACCAAGAATGTGGAAAGATAGGTCTATAGCTGAATCTCAACAAAACTATGTTCATGAAAATGAACTAGTTCCAGAGGCCCCATTCACTCTCAAACGAACAAACATCTCTGAATGCAGCAGTTATGTGTACCTAGGTTGAGAAGTCAACATGATGAATAACTTAAAACCTGACCTGCGCAGGAGGAAGAGAGCCGCATGGATTGTCTTCAAAATTATCGAAGAAATAGTGAAAAAGACAAATAACCTCCGGCTCTGGGCACATCTCTTTGACTCCACTGTTCTCCCTGCATTAACATATGCCTCAGAGACCTGGGCCCTACGAATGCATGAAGAGAACACTATTTGGGTCTCCCAAAAGGGAAATCAAAAGAGCTATGCTTGGTATATCATGCCTCACTCAAGTGAGAGAAGGAATCGGTGTTCCATCCTCCGCCTTTGTTCCAGAGTCAGGGATGCTGTCTCATTTGCCAAGGCATTGAAAATCCGATGGGCTGGACATGTAATGCAATTTGGAGATGACGGCTGGACTAGAGCCGTTACGGACTGGGTCCCACGGGATGTTAAAAGATCATGTGGCCACCCACCTACATGATGGTCAGACTTCTTCGCCAAGACCCTGAACGAACGGTTTGAGGCTCTTCATATTCCTGAAACAACCAGATGTCATTGGGCTACACTGGCACGTGATAGGGTCAAATGGAAATTTACTGGTGCCCGCTTGAGGAAATCAACGAACAACAGGATGTCTAGTGATCTAGTGAATAGGGTGTGGCACCACGTTTCTACAGTCCTCTACTATCTAGAACCTGTCTATGGTTTTTTTGCTGAGAAGACTCTCCCTGAAGTTAGGATTACTTTGGTGTATATCAGGGGACTGACTTGAGGTACTCTACCCTGTTTTAGTAGGGCTCTCTTGGGTGATATCCCTCTCTTGGTAGGACTCCTTTCTGGTAGAACCCTCTTTGGTAGGACTCTCTCTCAGGTGAGATCCTCTTTGATGGAAGACTTGGGCTCTCATGTTGGTCTAAGTTCTGACTAGAGCTAAAAAGTTCTTTCATTATATTGAATTGCAGTTGTAGAGCTTTGTACTATTAAAAGTCTTTTGAAACTGTGTCAGACTTTAAGTTTTCATCCATTCCCTAGCAGCCTACGCAGTAGAAGAGAACTTCTGTTCTAATACTATTGGGGACCCTAGCAGCTCCCTGACAGATGTGGTATGGTAACAGACTTTGAAAAAAAATGAAGTTATAGTCTAAAACAATTACTATTTCATAAACTAATGAAATCAAGTTGTATCACTTGATTGTATCACTAATTGTATCACTTGTCTTTCTGTTGATCATTGATTTGTTTGAGTGGGCACCAGTAGGAACTCCATATGTCCTATCACATGCTAGTGTAGCCAAGGGCATCTGCTAGCTCCAGGAACATAAAGAGCCTCAAACCATTCCATCAGGTCATGGGAATGAGGTCCATAATTGTTACTGGGATTTGGCATATCAAATATTACAGAGTAGCTTGCCAGGCTCTGCCATGTGGGTGGGATACACTTGTAGTCACCTCTGATCTCTAGCATTTATAGATGAACCGCGAGGCCACTTTGCAGCTGTGCAAGCAGGGCTGTGATCAGCTCTTCCGCTGGAGTGAAGCTCTGACGAGAGGTGAGTCCGGATGTGGAAAATGGTGGCCCTCATGGTGTTAAGGGTCCCCTAGCTCTTGCAAGGCTCTGCTGGGGTGGTAGGCCCGGCTAGAACCTACTTTCCTCCCGGGTGCCTCATGATCATCTGGGCACAGGGAGAGCAGGTTGCAGCTCTGCCCTGTGTATGTGAGTCTGTATCAGCATACCTGGGCTGGTATGCTGATATCAAAATTTAAAGGAAAAAATAGGAATCTCCTTGAGAATCTCCATTGTTCCAGGAAGCCAATCTTCTGCCTTTTTGGCCTTCCAATACTTTGAAGAGTTCTACTCACCTAACTGAGAGCTTACCCAAAGTTGACAGACTGAAATGTAAATCGCGATCCACTAACAATCTCCATGCTGACACATTGTTGGGTTCTGAGTGGCTAGCCTTAGGATCCAGTAGTTCCCATGAGGGCCCAGCACTTTTTCAGCACAAGACATAAGGGCAGGACCCAGAAATGGGCCCTGCCTATATGGGTTACACCCATGGTTACATCTGTGCTAAACCAAGGTGAGGCAGAATGTGCCTGGTCTTCTGACCTCTGATCACAGGTATATGTAAATTACTTGTATCACTTTTCTTCCTGTTGATCATTGATTTGCTCAATGATCAAATGAAAAGTCAAAATGGCCTTTAACATTTTGTTAACCATTCATCCTATACAGGTGATACTACAACTGTCTCCAAAACCACTGCTACATACTTATATTTACATACTCATTTCCTGGACTATGTGTTCATGGAAAAATATAGAACAGTTTGTACTACTGTCATTTTCATTTAAAATGTTTAATTTCCTTTGTTTTACAGGCTATTGTAGCATGTTTTATTGATTTTGTGTTCTTGTTTACTTAATATTTTTTTAAAACACCCAATTTCTTTTACATTTACAAAAAGATGTGTTATTTGAAAACAGATCCATACTTACATGTGGACATAGAACTATTTGTCATCAGAAAGCACTTCTGAAAACTAGACAGAGAAAGATTGGTAACACAGGTGTGCAATCAACATTATCCGGTTTACAGAAAGCATCTGGCATGTGAGAAAGAGCAAATGTGGATTAAACCAATTGCATATCAAATTAATCATTTGAGATTTTTAAAAGCTTATAGTATCTCATACATCTACTTGTTCACATTTTGTAAGCCCTTAAATAGAACTTTTAAGTAGGGCAATTAATTTTTTTCTTCATTAACTTTAATTATGCTTAGAAGTGTCGAAATCTTGGAGCAATTCAAAAGAGCAAGCTTGCTTACTAAGTGAATTTTCCCAAGTTCTCACAAATCACACTGACACAAAAAACATCAGTGCAGGACTCATTAAGAAGAAAAATAAGAAAACTATGGAAATTTGAATTAAGTTTACAATAACGTATTTATTTAATGATGTGATGATGGGCTGGAGTGACAGTACAGTGGGTACAGCACTTTTCTTGAAATCAGTTGCCCTGGTTTGATCCTCTGCACCCTATATGATCCCCAAAACCACATCAAGAGTGATCTCTGAGAGTGAAACCTGAGTGTGCCCTGAGCACAAAACAGATATGGCCCCAAATATCAAAAAGCAAGAGATGTAATGAAATATAATAGCCAAATTTGTATTTTCCTAGTAGACTTAATTCTCTGTAAAGAGACATTATCTTTTTAAATATTCATATGATCCAGTAATTTTCTTTTCTAGGTCCTATTATTTTACTGAATCAAAATGAAGCAAGCAAAATTTACAGTGATACAGAAATCTTCTGTTCTTAATTAGTATCATTATCCCTTCTATAAATCATGTTTGATATCAGCATGCATGTATTATAGCAACTCTTTCTGTGAAAGTTAAATAAATCAGAAACTAATTAAAGTATCTCACTTATAAAATGACAAAATATATTCTATACTTTTACAAATTGCCTGAGGTTTCCAAATTTAGTAAGTTGAGCCGCAGTAATCACATTGTTTTGCAAAAGGAAAATAATTAGCTTTGGAAAAGGAAAAGCTAGTTAAAGTCCTCCATGCATTACAAAATAACAATAATAAAACAACTTGGTGAGATACTTCAGGTACTTCTATAGATGTCCACTAAGAGAAATGAGTAAAGATGAAATGAGAGTAAATGCAAGAAAAACTTACAGCTAAAAATTGTACATATTAATTATATATATTAAAATCTAAGTAATTTAAGCCATTCTACTTTAAAAAATCAAAATTAATTTTTATCTTAAATTAGAATTCCTAGTGCTATCAGCCATTTTTACATTATTTATTTTCATAATTACATTAGTCACTGAATTTTAGATGTTAAGAAAAAATTTAACCTTCTCTAATGAGAACCATGCCTCTACTATTCTCCATAACTGCTTGAGAGTAAAACTAAATGTACACTTATAACAGTAAAATGGTACTTTCTAATCACTTGTATCACTTGTCTTCCGTTATTCATGGATTTGCTCAAGCAGGCATCAGTAACATCTCCATAAGTCCTGTGGCAAGCAAGTATAGCCCAAGGGCATCTGCTTGCTCCAGAGACAGGAAGAGCCTCCAAACCATTCCTTTAGGTAATAGGAATGAGGTGCATAATTGTCACTGGTTTTTGTCATATCAAATAAAACACAGGTAGCTTGTCAGGCTCTGCCGTAGGTGGTATACTTTTAGTAAAATGGTCTCATCTCAAGCATTTACTAACGAAACTTAAAGGGAAAAGATCAGGTTTTCTCTTGGGTGGAGCTCTGAGGAACTGTGAAGTCTGAATGTTGAGAATGACTGACCTCATGATGTGTGGGGTTGCTCTAGCTTCTTGCTAGGCTTACTTGGATGACTGGTATCAGGTAGAACCTGCCTATAGCAGTATACAGTGTATAAATGTGAGAGATCCTTGGAAAGACCTGATCCTAAAATCTAGTACTATCTAAGACTGTTGCGCAGCCGTGGATATACAATGTTCCTTGAGTTTCAGTCATTCAATGTTCCAACACTGGTCCTTTCACCAATATACACTTCACCACCAAAACTGGTCCCTTCACCAATGTACACTTCCCACCATAATGTCCCCAGTTTCTTTCCTGCTTGCAAGGCAAACACGTCCCTACCTGCTGTGCTATTGATCCCGCCCCTCTACTCATTTTTTAACAAAGATCTTCATGTTAATTTCTTTTTTTTTCTTTTTTTGGGTCACACCCGGCGATGCTCAGGGGTTACACCTGGCTCTTTGCTCAGGAATTCTCTGGCGGTGCCCAGGGAACCATATGGGATGCCGGGATCGAACCCGGGCCGGCAAAGGCCGGCGGCGTGCAAGGCAAACGCCCTACCCGCTGGGCTATCGCCCCCGCCCCTTTCATGTTAATTTCTTACATATATTCAATATTCGATCCCAAACCCACATTGCAATGACAGATATTTCAAATCATCGCAACCACTATTCGAACATATCTTAGGAAGACATTGAATAACTTTGTTTTTTGCCTCTTGGGTCACACCCAGTAATTCACAGGGGTTGCTCCTGGCTCTGCACTCAGGAATTACTCCTGGGAATGCCTCGGGGACCATATGGGATGCTGGGGATTGAACTCGGTCGGCCATTAACTCAGGTCATTCTAATACTATGATTTTTCTTCAAAAATTACAGCAAGGCCATAAAGACAATCCAGAGCGATGGAGCTTATGTCTTACTGTACAAATCCCTGAGTTTGATACCCAACAAGCCATGCCCACCTGAGCACCACTGGGAAAGCTACTACTTTTAAAAAGGAGTTTAAAATACTTTCTCCACCTAATTGAATGAAACTATTATCTGAAGTAGTGACTGTACTGGATATTCTATTATTGCTAATAAACAGACTCTAAAACTAGACTTTACATATCATAAACACTGCAGGGCACAATCTGATCAAAGGATAGTCATATGAGAAAAATTAGACTCACCATTCTAAATACCATTGCTGCATTTCAATATCTCTCTCGCTCAAATAGGTGCAGTAATACATGAAAACAATTAAAATCTTGAATGAATTCACACAGAAGAAATGACTCATGAATATAAAACTATTTGATTAAAATTATATTGGACTCTAAACACATCCCATGAGAATAAGTTTAGGACAGAGTAGTAACAGTATTCAATGAGATATATTTCCACCATGCAAATCTTTAAGTAAGCAAATTTACTTTTTACTCCTAGGCACAAATGAAATATAGTTTTCATTTTGAGTAAGAAAAACTCAATACTTTTTTGAGACAATGCAACTTACGCCTTATCTGAGATACAATATATAAGCAAAATTCATGTCTTGGGTTTTTTTGTTTTTTAATGTTTAGATATATTAACATATATTGAACTATAAAACAACCATTTGCTAAAGGGAATCTTGTACCTGCCTCTAAAAATAAATTAATTGAAATAGTACATAAGATTTTATGTACTTTATATTCTATCACTATCACTATCTTCCTGTCCATCATCAATTTGCTCAAGCGGGCTCCAGTAACATCTTCATATCTCCTGTCTCATGCTAGTAGAGCCCAAGGGCATCTGCTCGCTCCAGGAACATAAAGAACCTCAAACCATTATAATAGGTCATAGGAATGACCTAACATAATTGTTAATGGTATTTGGCATATCAAATACAACACAGGCAGCTTGCCAGGCTTGCTGAGCGGTTGGCATACTCTTGTAGTCACCTCTAAATACAGCATTTATTGATGAACCGTGGCTGCAAGCAGCTACTTGAGCCAGGCTGTGATAAGCTTGTCTGCTGGGTGGAGTTCTGACCAAGGGGAGGTCCGGATGTGGAAAATGGCGGCCCTCATGGAGTGGAGGGAGTGTCTGACTTGTTGCGAGGCTCTGCTGGGGTGGCGGGGCAGGGCTAGAACCCACCATACCTCCCTGGCACCTCGTGAGCGGCTGGGCACAGGGAGAGCTGGTAGCAGCTCTGCCTCGTGGTCTGCCAGTCTCTGGATCAGCATACCTGGGCCAGATTAAAAAAAAAACTGCTGCAGGGTGTGTGTCAATCCAGGCTGTGATAGGCCCGTCTGCTGGTTGGAGTTCTGATGAGAGGGAGGTCTGGATGTGGAAAATGGCGGCCCTCAGGGAGTGGGGGGGGGTCGTCTGACTTGTTGGGCGAGGCTCTCCTGGGGTGGCGAGCCAGGGCTAGAACCTCGCCATCACTCCCGTGCTCCTCATGAGCGGCTGAGCACAGGGAGAGCTGGTAGTAGCTCTAATAATTCATTTCATTTATATTGGCATTGGTGGTATCAATTACCTGGTTATGAGTGAGTAGAGCACAAATATGCTCTGCTGACATTCTGGATAAGGCATATATATTGCTGAGAAAAAGAAAGAGCAAAACGGCAATAATAGTAACAACTTTAGGTAACTATTTCCTTCAGTGAAATAATTGATTTGTCCTTATCTTTTAAAATAATGGTAAATGGGCTGAAAGCAATATCATAGTAGGTAGTGCTCTTGCCTTGCACATAGTTGATCCAGGTTCTATCCTGGCACCGCACATGTTTCCCTGAGCACTGCCAGGGGTAATCCCTGAGCACAGGGACAGGAGTAACTCCTGAGCACAGCCAAGAATAGCTCCAAAATTTAAAATAAAATATGGTAAAGACCAGAGGTGATGCCCAGAGAAAATTCAATCCTTTGAGTATAATGGAATTAGTGATGAATCATATGAAAGGATGAACTCATACAAAACTGGTAGAAATAGTGACAATATTTCCTCACTGCATTAGAAGACATTAATTCTACTTTTAAATTATGACTGGTTAATTAGTAGCAGGTACAGAGTTGAGTGAAATTTTCTTGGGGATTAGTGATTTAGTTCTGCACTCAGAGGTTGTTCCTGGCAATTCTCAGGGATTAGCCAGTGCCAAGACCTAAACTCTGCAAGCATGTGCCCTAGCCTGTTGTACTCTCTCCCCAGTCCCAGACTTTTTAAAATTACACATTTATTCACAAGTTTTCTGCCTGACTTCAAGGCACTGCAATTTGTTGTCTATTATGTAATTATTTGAGATTAAATTTAATATAATTTGTTAATGTGAACACTCATGACATAATTCACACACATTAGCCATAATGCCTAATTAAGATCTGCAGAGCAAAGAAAGTGTTTGCTCTAGCAACACCACTCAGATGTTGACGCTGCAAATGGGAAAACTTGATGAGGAGGAAAAATAAAAACATACTGGGACTGAATGGAAACATTACATTACAGAACATCCCATTATTAGAGAAACAGAAACAGAACTAAAGAACAAGTTGGAGGAAATAAATATCTAAAATGCATAATTTGTTGTTTCGAGGCAAAAGTGATGGAAAAAACAGTTACTAATAAGCTGAAGAGGTATAAATTAAAGAAATGGCCTCCTTTATCAGATATATCCATTAAGAAATGAAATTTTCTGGAGTGAGAGGAATAAAAAATCAGGATACTATTTTATTCTAGATATTGAGTAGAAAAAATTTTATATTTATGACCCATTATTTTTAAAAATCTATGATACATGCATAATTAAATTTATCATATTATCTACTCTTACCTTGGGCAAATCACCAATTATTCAATTTCAACTTTTTTCATTTAAATTACTAAGATGTGCATAATCCCATTATCAAGTTTAATATAATAGATTCTAATATATAAAGAAGTATTAAATACACTATTCATGAAACTTTTAAAGATTACTATTTAAAACCTATTCAATATCTTTGCCCATTTTGCACTGAAAGCTTTAATCCTCATTAAAGGTAAGCAATTTGCATGAAAGCAAATGTGACACAGTCCCACAACACATTTGGCTTGTGATGCATAAATGAGTCACCTTAAAAAACAATCTAGCAAAGTAACAAATTTCTTATATACAATTAATTAAAAGATGCAAATCAAATACCGTACATCACTCTGCAAAATAAATAAGGCGAACATGGGGCCTGAGGGATAGTACAGTAGGTAGGGCATTTGGTTGCATGAAGCCGACCTGGGTTCAATACCCGGCAATACTCTCATATGGTTCCAGAGCACCACCTGAGTGTAATTTCTGAGTGGAGAGCCAGGAGTAAGCCCTGAGCATTGCCAGGTGTTACCCTAAAATATAAATAAATGATTAAATGAATAAACATAAGGGGATTAAACCTGATTACTCTAGGCTTGGTTTAGACTTGTAGAAAGACTATGAGATGCACTCTGGAGACAAAAATGACTGAGTTAAAATTTCATCTGCTCAATTAAATAAGGGTCTGCATTTGAAAGGATGGGAAAATGTAAGCGGTCATTGGATTATGTCTTGGGAACCCAGTGTGTTTGTAAGGCAACTTAACCATGCTCTAATTGGAGTAAGGTGCCACAAGGCATTTTGATGGGTCAGTCAACATTTCAATTCAATCATATGGTTAATTTGTCCTCTACATCTAAATTCTAGAAGTGGTAAAGAACAACATTAGGGAAAAGATTCATGAACTTCTTGTTTCAGATTATTAGTAACAATTTAAATTTCGCTCTTTATGGAGTTGGGGGTAGTGGTATCTCCACAACATTGCTCCAGAGGTCTGGGGATCACTCCCAGCAATACTTGCCAAACAGGCCAGACAGCTGAAATTAGGGGCCCTAGCTGAAATTAGTGGACTGAATTCAGATCCAGAATTCCTGGGGCATTTAGGGCCACTCCTGTGTGGCTCAGCATCTAGGCAATCCTGAGATACACCTGGTGATGTGGTGTTGCAGGACTCCTCTAAGAGCCTCTGCATATGCCCTGGATTGCCTCCTGCAGGTCACCGTAGATAGTGAGTTGTTTAAATGTGGCAGTTTATCTGACCATGTATTCTATACTGGCTGGTATAAATATTCTCTCATGCTACCACAATCATTTTGGGACTAGCTAGATCTTACCAGCATATTTGCCTGGCCACATTGGATCTCTAAGTAATTAGACCAGAGAGAAGTGCTGTTTGCCTCCAAGCAAGCAAGCATGGCTCCCTGATAACTCAAAGGCAACTAAAATACAAAACTACCATGAAGTAGACGAGACTCTTGTGAAGGCTTGGAGAAATATTTAACTGGTAATAGTATTAGTCTTTGGTACAGAGAGACATGCCATCTCAGAAACCCCCCTTCTCTACCCTATAAAGGCATTTCCAGGCAGATCTTGGCTCAAAATATTAGCATATAATAGGGCCTAGGTGAGGTGCTGGGAGAAATTACCTAAGGGTATTTGACCCTTCCTGCTTCCCATAATAGTGGGAGGTCTGAGTTGCAGGTGTATAAAACCGGCCTGCTGCTTCTCTCTCTCTTTCTTTTGTGCTCTCTTTTGGGGCTTGCACTCTTCTTTGGGGGTCTTGTCTTTGTCTCCTCTTTACAGGGCTGTAACATGTGGTGGCTGCCATCTTGGCCTACACGTGTCTGGGGTTCTAGCCAGGAATCCTAAGCACAGGGGTTTTTCCTATTGCTGATTTGTATGCCTGAACCAGTGATAAGTAAAGCATTTTAAAACTGCATTGGATTCCTGATATTTCATCCATTCCACACTGGCTTCGGAGGTAGAAGGGAACTTGTTTCCGGCACTGTTGGTGACCCTGGCGGCGTCCCCGACAATGTGGTAGGGAAGAATAAAAATCAGGTCAGGAAAAAACTTGGCCATCTTTCCTGTCCTAAATTTTTCTTTATTTTCCCTTTCCCTTTAATTTTCATGAGAGTCACCTGGAGGTACAAGGGGCCTTTGGAGCCTTCCCCTTGAAGTGCCAGAGATCAAATCCCCAGCCTTGCCTAGATGCCTAGGAAACTTCCAAACCATCTCACAAATCAGATCACCAACTAATTCAAACATAAAATTTAATAATACATTTCATTAGAGACAAACATTCTAACACAAAATAGTGGCGAGCATACAAAAGCATTTTGCCTTCCCAATGAGAACAAATTACAGTTGACAGTATCTGTAAACCCAACTCATAAAAATGCACCACATAGAGGAGTCCCAAGCAGTAACAAATAAATACTTCAGCTGCCTTTGTAAGACACTAGCGCTTCACCACATTACTAAAAGTAAAGCAAATGTGCAAACTGCACAGCCCTGTTTGCACACACACACGAGGGCACTAAATCCACAGCCCCCTCCAGCCTGACTCCTGGTTTCAGCACTAATATAACTGAGAGGTTAGTGTTAAGTAAGGCCTGTTAGCTTGGAAAACATTTATGGGCTACTAGTCAATTATTCACAATCCTGGAAAAAACAAAGAGCTGAGTTTAAATTCACACAAACTTAGAGTAACTGCGGTTATCAGTATTATTGAAGAAGGCAAGCAAACAATGGGTCTTGTCAGAAAGCCAAGTTACAAGGCTAGACCATCAAATCTGGGAGAGTACTGACTCCTGAAACATGTTTTTTTAAAAATGAAACTAAAACTCACTTAATGAACTCACTAATAATAACTTTTCCCTTTTCTCCATTCTTCCTTCCTTTTGTTTCTATTGTTTCTTTCCCTCTGCAGTTTTTT
>JAJIBD010012684.1:0-26259 GCA_021461705.1 Cryptotis parvus | reverse complement strand
AATTGGGATCAAAGCTTCAATTTGGGATTTTCTGGCTGCTTGCTTGGTGCCAGGCACAGTGCTCAGTGTAGGCTATATGTGTCAAGGCTCAGTGTCAAGATGAATTGATAGCTGATCCCCATGCTGAGAAGCTCAAAGTCTCCAGAATTGACTGGCTGTGTAAATTAGGCAAGTTGTTTATCTTCTGTGTGCCTAGTTTTCTCATCTGTCAAATGGGAGAATTGATCATAATAACTATCTTATAGGACAACTGTGAGGGTTAAATGATTTAATATAAACAAATTCTTGGACCAGTGCCTGGTTTATTATTATTCATAAATATTATCTGTTATGGGCCTCATTCCCAACGAATGGAGACATTACTGGCACCTGCTCAAGCAAATCAATGAACAACAGGAAGACAGCGACTAGTGATAAGATCATAACTTACCATTAGCTTGATGAACAGTTCCCAAAATTGTCTCTTAGAACAGTGGTTTACAATAGCCGGTCTGTGCACCTGTTCTAGTTTGCAGGCATAAAAGGTTAAAAAGCGGTCTACTGCAACGGTTATTAACTACTGGTCTATAAAACAGTATTTAGATAGGTGCTACTCTAAGGCATATAAAGCTCAAAAACACTGCTAGATTAGTTTCATGGGATATTGTTTAGGAAAGGTTCTATGATTGGGAAATACTACATGAAGTGGCGTTTAACAGCTTCTATACAGAAGGATTTCTCTGAGCTCATAACTTACTGATATATGCAAGAAGATACTCACGTGAAGTTTTGTATACATATTAAACTTTCTAAATGAATGTTTCTAAAGGAAAAATCTAGAAATAATGAATTAGATCTCTATTTTGTCTCAATTGAGTGAAATGAAAGCTGCTGTCAATCATATTTCTAACAGTTGGGCATTTGGGAGGTTAAATTACTGTATTCACGTGTCAGACAATATGGAGCCCAAGTTCTACCCAGCCACTCACTTCATGATTTGAGTGCACTGTTAATTTACCCTTCTGAGTAATTAGGATCATCAGTTTACCTAATAGGATTATTATAATGAATAAATGAATAGAGTACAGCAAGTACCTGATTTATAACACAAAAAATTGTTTAGAGATGTTTTTAGGGGCAAGAGTGACAGTACAGCAGGTAGGTGCTCGCCTTGCAGGGACCTACCCAGATTCTATTCCCAGCATCCCCTTCGGTACTGCCAGCCATCACTAGGAGTGATTCCTGAGTGCAGAGCCAGAAGGAGCCCTTGAGTATAGTATCACTGAGTGTGTCCAAAAGCAATCAAAGAAGAGATGGTTTTTATAGCTATCTGAACAGTGCATGGAATGACCTTACTTTCTCTATACCTCATTCCATCCCTCCATGCCTTAGAATAAGAGAGGGGTAAGAAATAGACCTGACATTTAAGAAGATGGACAGTTGCCCTTCACATTCTCCACAGAGAGCAGCAGCCTCTGACTCGGGGGAATTCTCTCTATCATTTCTTCTCAGTTGCATTAATGATACCTCAGGAAGGGGCATAAAATAGCTTGAAGAAATCAGTTGATCTTTTCATATCCTGGTGAGGGCCTTGTGGTATTCTAAGTAACTGATAAGGCTCTATATCAGATGTTGGCAAATATTTTCTGTAAAGGGCCAGATAGTAAAAGATTTTAGGACTTTTATATCATTGAGTCTGTTTTCCAACCATTCAACCCCTGTCTTTATAGCACAAAAGTAGCCACAGGCAACGCAAAAATGAATGAATGTGGCTGTATGCCAATGAAACTATTTACAAAAACAGGTGTCAGGGTGGATTTCACCAAGGGGCCCTAGTTTGCTGACCCTGGTTCTGTACTCACCAAGTTGTTTGTAGCTTCGCTGTTGATAGAAACGGAGTTGCAACCAAGGTAACATCAACACATCAGATATGGTGGATAGGATCCGCTCAGATGAAAGAATTTGACATGACAGGTGGTGGAGGGAATGCCAGCACTGTGGGAAATCTAATCCCATCAATCTATCTGCTCAGCGAGGTCTCGCTAAAGAGACTGACACAGACCACTGGCAGCCCCCCCCTGTCCTTCCCTTTCCTCCTGAACACTTCTCATATGTAAGTCGTCAACGGTTTTGACAGAGCCTCAACCTCCCCAGAGTCAATAGTCTCTGGGAGATCACTGGTACTTTTTCTCCACCATTGGTCTAAGTATGCCCAGCCTTGATTATTTGTATTGACTATTTGTCCTTTCCAGGAGATCTGAGAGTTCTGTGGTTAAAAGGGAAAAGTCCTTTGCCCTGGCTCTGGTCTCCTCTGCGGCTTCATGCCTCTGCAAAGAGAGGATGTTGTGTTCAATGACCTCTGAACTCTGCCCAACTCCAAAGAGTCTAGGAACTTCTTGAAAACTATTGTGCCTTCGGGATAACTATGTCTATGGCACAGTGTGGTAGGATTTCCATGGATTATAATGGAAGGTTTGGAGAGGGGAAAGAACTCATGCAGGGGGCTACAGATTGTGAGTGGGAAAGTCAGGATTTGAACTCACATTGTTTAGTCTAATACTGAGGTTCGTGTTTGAAGTTGCTCTATACCATTGTCTGGTCTCATTATTTACTATACAGCCTTACTGTGCACTGTATGTCTGCCAAGTACTGCTTGGAGTATCTCCTGAGCACTGATCTTGGAGTAAGTAGCCCGTAGCACCCATGACTATGGCCCCAAAACAACAAAAAAATAGAATGCGTGTGTGTCTGCCTAGCCTAATTTAGGTTGACATAGCAAATAAGATTCTCATTTTTTAATAAACTGTTGAGCAAAAGATATTTTTCTCCTTGTCAGTTTTCTGTGAAGATGCTAGAGATAGAAAAAATGCCCTGTTCCAGTCTGAGAATGTCCAGGGCTGTAAAGAGAGGCAGGTGTAGAGAAAAAAGACTACAAAATGCAACCAGAGAGGGTGTTCTCTGCCTGCAGCAAGGGAGAATTGCACAGAGGAGGCGACTGATTTTGGCAGGAGCTGCAGGGAACTGTGGAAAGCTAAAGAAAGCTAAAGATAGCATTGTGGGTGTTTGTGTGTCTTGGGAGTCATCTGAAACAAGTGTGTAATGGGAGGGAACCCGAAAACCATAGCACTGGAAGGAGAGGTGGTGACCCGAACAAGGAGGGGAGACGAGGGAACAATGGCTGTGGAAAGCAGGGGGGTAGGGCTCTGGAGACCGGGCGTCCAGAAGTTGACAGTTCTCAGAATCCAACACACTGGAGGAAGTTGTCATTCCATAGGAAGCTGCATGGGAGGGCTCTGGAGGGACTGTTGTTTTCCAGAATTCTCTGGCTCAAAGCAGGAGAACAATACAAATAATTAAGGGGAGTAGTGGAATTAACTTACAGGGAATTCTTTCTCCTTCACCAGGTGAGATCAAGTGGAGTATTCATGTCACATCAGATAGGTCTATTATCAGGGAACTGTATCCTGCTCTGGCAAAAGATGATCTGGTATATTTTTTCCATTCCCAGTTTGGAGGATGTACCAAATTATGTATAGCTTGGAAAGGTCAGGGCGCATTTATAACTCTCTAAGGTGACTAAACCTCAAGGAAGGAAAAGAGAGTGAGGGCACATGCGCGGAAGGACAAAAACAACACCGGCTTTGTTTACTTGTACCAGGAATTGTATCTAGAGGGATGCTGAACTGACATCAAATTTGGGCCATTGATGTTAGTTTTGATCTGCATTTAAGTAAACAATTTTTTTTTCAATTTTAAATTGCTTAACTTTATTTAATTTTTTAATATACCACTGTGAGATATACAATTACATTAATGTTCATGTTTGGGTTTTAGTCGTACAGTGTTCCAGCACCCATCCCCTCCACTAGTGCCCATTTCCAACCACCAATGTCCCCTGATTTCCCTCCCTCCTCCCCAGTCTGCATCTTTGGCAGGCACTTCGTCTCTTGTCTCTCTCTCTCTCTCTCTCTCTCTCTTTGTCTCTCTCTCTCCCCCTTCTCTTACACATTGTGGCTTAAGCAAACAATTTTTTCCGTTAAATATGACTCATATTCCAAAACCCATTTTGAGTAGCCAATGTGATACCCAATTTACAGATGGAAAAAAATAAAATCACTGGAAGGTGTTCAGAGGCAGGCAGTGAAACAGCAAGGAGTAGACCACAATTCCCTGGCCGGTGGGACTAAAGGAGAACTCCAGGCCTACATATTTTATCAATTCAAGTTATAAGGGATTTTTCTAATGGCTATAATTTACCTATAATTTGTCACTCAAATAGGGCTGCCCTGCAATTATATTAATGAAATGTCTCTAACCGTTTACAAAGCGCGCCTCTGCCGGTCCTTTAAGGTGTACATTAGTCATTAGCTATTTGACACAGTCTGAGGCTGCTTTGGATCCTGTCAATATTTGCTGTCAGAAACCCATTTAGGTTCCTGGTTTCTTGAGTGATGCTTTAAAGATGAAAAAAGCACCGAGTCAGTGAGTTAATGGCTCATTTTTCAGCGTGGCTTTTCTTTGACAACTATTTTGGAATTAATCCGTTTTGTGCACCCCATTTCAAAGCAAGCCTTAAAGTGTAAACCTGCAATCTTAGAGCTGGTTTACAGAATTTGAGAGTGGTCAGGTCAAAGGGAAAGAGCTCTTTGTGGAAGGTTTGGAATAAAGGTCTGTTCCTTTGTCTTGGAATCTGGCTTTTCCCTTGCCATTTGTGGGTAAGACAAAGAGTGTGAATTTCACAGGTTTGCTGTGAGGTGGTTGGTGTTGTAACAACTAGATTGAGTCTTGGGGCTTGGGGTAGATGAGTTCTTTTGTGGCGATTAGGCTCAGGGGGGCCTTTCGGGCTATACCTGCATTGCTGGGTTAAGATGAAAGCCACACACAAGCCCAGTTCTGCTACACGTGAAGACCTTTTTCTTTGCTTGTTTATATTTTGTCTGGGGGCCACACCCGTTGGTATTCTTGGCTTACTCTTTTTTAAAATTTTTTATTTTTACAATTACAAAGATATACAATTAAAAAGTTCATATTTGGGTTTTGGTCATACAGTGTTCCAGCACCCATCCTGCCACCAGTGCCCATCTTCCACCACCAATGTCCCCGGTTCCCTCCCCCTCCCCAGCCCTCCTCCATGGCAGGTTCTTCATTTCTTTCCATTTCTCTCTCTTTTTTTTCCTTCCCCTCCAGACTATGGATTGCAGAACATACATTAAAAGGGTTGTCATGTGTATCTTTTTGCCTCTATTTGAGTGCTCAGTTCTAGGTTGACATTAGTACCCTCGACAATTGTTAGCACACTGTTCCTTTTCTGTCTTACCTTTTCTTGGCTTACTCTTGACTTTGTGCTCAGGAATCACTCCGGCAAAGTTCAGAGGGAGCATATGGGCTTCCAGGGATTGAACCTGGGTCAGCCATGTACAAGGCAAGCTCCCTATCTGCTGTACTAACACTGCTCTGGCCCCACACGCAGACCCATTTAAACACACTCTTAGAGTCAGGCTTAAAAGTGTCCAGGCTTTATGAATGGATGGACATGGAGAGGATCATGTTGAGTGAAATTAGCCAGAAGGAAAAAGACAGATATAGAATGACTGCATTTATTTGCATGCATTTTATATATACATATATAAAATGTATGTATATATATACATACATTATACGTATGCCATGTATGTATGTATGTATGTATGTATGTATGTATGTATATATGTGGATGATCACAGCCCCGGATCATCCACAGCCACTCTGCAGCAGTTTTTTCAATCCGGCCCAGGTATGCTGAACCAGAGACTCTCAGACATGGGGCAGAGCTGCTACTTGCTCTCCCTGTGCCCAGCTGCTCGTGAGGCACCCGGGAGGCATGGCGGGTTCTAGCCCTGGCCTGCCACCACAGCAGAGCCTCACAACAAGCCAGACCACCCTCCCCTACTCCACGGGCCCGCCATTTTCCACATCTGGACTTCCCTTTCGTCACAACTCCACCCAGCAGACCAGACTATCACAGCCCGGATCATCCACAGCCACCCTGCAGCAGTTTTTTCAATCCGGCCCAGGTATGCTGAACCAGAGACTCTCAGACATGGGGCAGAGCTGCTACTTGCTCTCCCCTGTGCCCAGCTGCTCGTGAGGGCACCCGGGAGGCATGGCAGGTTCTAGCCCTGGCCTGCCACCACAGCAGAGCCTCACAACAAGCCAGACCACCCTCCCCTACTCCATGGGGCCCGCCATTTTCCACATCCGGACTTCCCTCTCATCACAACTCCACCCAGCAGACCAGTCTATCACAGCCTGGCTCGCGCGACCGCTAAGCGGCCGCACAGTTCATCAATATATGCTTTATTTAGCGGTGACTATAACAGTATGCCACCCGCAGCGGCAAGTTTGGCAAGCTGCTCGTGTAGTATTTGATATGCCAAGTACCAGTAACATTTATATTAGGTCATTCCCATGACCTAATATAATGGTTTGAGGCTCTTTATGTTGCTGGAGCAAGTGGATGCCTTTGGGTTCTACTAGCATAAGACAGGACATATGGAGATATTTCTGGTGCCCGCTTTAGCAAATAGATGATGAACAGGAAGATAGTGATAGTGATGTATATATATATATGTATATATATATATGTAATGTATATATATATAATGATAACAATACCCAAGGTTAGGCAGCAAAACATGGATCAGGAGGTCTTGTCAATAGGTGGAATCTACCACAAACATGTGGCAGTCAGAGGTTAGCTAAGACAGAGAAGGAGCTAATAATCATTGAAATAATGCCAGCTTAGAACTGAGCATTGCATATAGTCAAGGGATACATGCAATAACTTCTAAATGTATGTATTGCAATCCACAATGTGTAAGAGAAGAGAGAAAGAAAGAGAGAGAATAAGAGAGAGAAGAGAGAACCTTCCATAGAGGTAGACTAGGGGAAGGGGGGAGAGGAAATGGGGACTCTGGGTGGTGGGAAATGGGCACTGGTGGAGGGGAGGGTGCTGGAACACAGTATGACCAAAACCCAAACATGAACATCTTTGTAATTGTATATCTCATGGTGGTGTAATAAAATATTTAAAAAAATAAAAAAGTGCCCAGGCCTAATATTTATTCAATATAGCATCACTCCCAGCCTGGATCCCAACATGTGAGTTATTGTTTAAGTTGACAGAGTCGTTAAGAATAGTTAGGAAGCACATCCAAATTTATTGGGTACATTTAGAGTAGAGACTAGGCTATTTCACATAGCCAATCAGCAGGTACCCTAAAGTTAGCGTAATAGGTTCCTATTTTATTTATTTATTTATTTTTGCCTATTTGCCCTCTTTAGATAGAAAACCCTAAACTGTTCTTTTCTTGAGCAAAGTTTTGTTGGCACTATAATCTATTCTTTCCTGGGTTCATTTTTACTACCCATTTATATTCTAAGCTGTTTTGCCCAAGGGACTATCACGAACCTTGTGGTTTTCATTAGGGGGACGATCTCCAACAGGTTTCATCTCTAAGATGTTGGAATGCCATTGAAATATTTTAACATACAAACAGTAGATGACTTGCCTGCGTTTTTTCCCCAGTATAGACAACTATGTTGCAACTCCTAGCAGCGAGTCATTTTCACTACCCTAAGATGCCTATGCACAGTAGAGAGGCTAATGGATTGTTAGGACTAATTTCTGAGCAGATAAAGGTGGTGTTTCCATAGAAGCTGCTTTAGTGACTATATTATCCCCACTGACCCTCACTGAAACCCACAGCGGACTATAGAGCATGCACACTTGATTATTAATGAATTAGCTTCAGGGCTGGTTTGATCCCTGGATCCTTATGATCCCCAAGCGTGCCAGGAGTAATTTCTGAGTGCAGAACCAGGAGTAACCCCTGAGCATCACCATTTGTGGCCCCAAAAACAAAAAAAAAGGATTAGTTTAGCAATGAAGTCTTTCAGAATCAGTGTGTTAACTTGATGTTAGGAAGGTGTCCTCTGTAGATGCTTAGAATATGGGTCAAGCATAGTCATGATCTAAGTGAACTTTTAATGGTTTAAATTTTTCATAACTACACCTCAAAACAAATCTGTTTCAATGGAAATTGTTATTGTTTTTTGAGGGGTCACACCCAACTGTGCTCAGGGCTTACTTCTGGCTCTATGCTCAGGGATCATTCCTGGGGGGTTTCAGGGTACCATATGGGGACTGGGGGTTGAAGCCAGTTGTGTACAAGGCAAATGCTCTGTCTGCTGTATTATTGCTCTGGCCCTCAGACATTGTTATATTTTTTTGTAGAGATCACCTTCTGTGGGTCTTCTTTGCATTGTCTTGCTTATATTTCAAGATTCTAATAACATTTAATGTAAGACACAGTCAATTATGACATACTATTATTTGTGTCCTGTTTTTAAAATGTCATTTAAAATGAACAGACATGTTTTAAGACTCATTCTGCTTTCAGAGATATTAAAAGAGGGAAGCTTGGAGTTAATGAAGCATGCTGCTGTCTGAGTCAGACGTCCCTCCGTAGGCCCCTCCTCCCACGCTAGGCACCTGATATTTCCATTAAGCAGAGGACTAGCAGAGAAAGCCCAACCTTTGGTTTTCAAAATGTTTCTCTCTACAGTTGTGCTGTACTTTTTATCTTAGCACATATGGAACTTCCCTAACTTGTTGGCCCCTGGAATGGTTGTGCACTGCTCCTGCTATCTGCCACGGGGACTTGGGGTTTGTTTGCTCTCTGCAGAATCAGTGTGATTCTAGTAGGGAAGGGCGTTGGGAAGCTCTTATGTAGAAAGTCACCTTTTTGGTACAATAAAAAAAGAAAGTCACCTTTTGCTCTGGGAGCAGAGCACAGAGCCACCATATTGTCTGGATATTGTCATGGACGTGAATGCTTCTTGTGTCTGAGTCAAACGTTCCTCTAGCAACAGGTCTCTTTCTGTGCAATTCTCAACCATTTAATTCGGTGTGGTACTAGAATCTTTCAAATTGGGGGTTTAAAGGTAACAAAATATTTTTCTCTTCTTTTGTACAAGCATACAAACCCACATATTCAATGAGTACCATCAAAGAACAATTTCAATTCTTCAAGCCCACGTATTCAATTACTCAGGGCAATGTTTTATCTTAAGTGAAAACAATTGTTTTAACTTTAAAAAGGGTGTTAATGCTTGAATGTACACAAAGGGATTTACAAAGGGATTTACATGATAATCCCTAAATGTCTGTAGGGCAAGCCACAATGTGTAAGAGAACAAGGAGAGAGAGAGAGAGAGAGAGAGAGAGAGAGAGAGAGAGAGAGAGAGAGAGAGAGAGAGAGAGAGAGAGACAGAGAGAGAGAGAGAGACAGAGACAGAGACAGAGACAGAGACAGACAGAGACAGAGAGACAGACAGAGACAGAGACAGACAGAGACAGACAGAGACAGAGACAGACAGAGAGGGGAGAGAAAGTAAGGAGAAAGAGAGAGAGTGAGAGAGAGGAGAAAGTGCCTGCTATAGAGGCAGGCTGAGGGAGGGGGAGGGAATTTGGGGGCCACTGGTGGTGGGAATAGGGCACTGGTGGAGGGGTGGGTGCTGGAATAATGTATGACTGAAACCCAATCATGAACATTTTTGTAATTGTGTATTGCACAGTGGTATAATAAAAAAAATTTAAAAGGTGTTAATGTTTATTTTATGTGATACTAATGACTGAAAATGTTTTTGGTCTGCATGAAATATTCCTGCCTTTTTAATATCAGATGAAATATGGACAAAATTCAGATATACATATTCTCTTTCCCAGATTCAAATGGCTGTCAGTAACATGATTATGCTGTGTTTGACATTGCGTGGTTCCTGTTTTATAGATGTTAACTTGTGCTTACTCCTACTGGAGACGGGTGTGCTCTCTTAATCAAGGACAGGATTCTGTGAACTGGAGCGCCCTAGAATTTGACTCTCCAGCACGTCCTTATGCCCTGACTCAGTGGTGAGAGCCCTAAGGAATTGGGGTACAGCTGCAGACGTTACTGAATGGCAGAGGCAGGTTAGGAGCAGGTTGGCCCCCTCCCATAGTACATCTGAAGGAACCTGAGGGCGGGCTAACGTGTAGGATGGCTTCTGTGCTCTACTGCTTCCTTCCTCCCTATCATTACGTGTTCCTTCCTGTGGCAAAGGGGAGGAGAGAACGATTAGGCGCCACAGGAGGGCGACAGTCAGAACAAACTGTCTTCAGATTCTTCCATCCCAAAGGGATTTGTGAAATTGCTGAGCAGACCTCAGGAGGAGTACCCAAAAGCTGTAATAGATGGAAGCTGCATTTCCCCTGTATATTTCGTACTCTCATTACAGCAATTTTCTGAGGTAAAAAGCTCTGAAAGATGTACCTTCCTGATGTTTTCTCTCCTTTCAAAGATGATAGCCTCAGAATGTCATTGCTATTTCTTGCACTAATTCTTCCCCTTTTTTCTCCTTTAGGCAAATATCAATATACCAATGGGGGCCTTTAGACCAGGAGCTGGGCAACCCCCAAGAAGAAAGAAAGCACTCCAGAAACAGAGGAGGTGAGGAAAACTTTCTGGCAAAAGTCAGTCCTGTTTTGGTTCTCCAAACTCTCAGGGCTAGAGAGAGCTCCTGTGGCAGAGTGCCAGTGCTGAACATGTACAAGTTCTTGAGGTCAAACCCCAGCACTGCTCAGTTTGTGAGCACCACTGGGTATGGCCTTGTCACTTCTATAAAAAAGAAATAAATCAGGAGCAGTGATCGAACTGAGCAGTAGAGCTCTTCCTTTGCATGTGTGAGGCCCTGCATTTGATCCCTGGTACCACATAATAAACTAATAAAACCTAAAATTCTGACCAACAGTGGGCAAGATGAGCGTCACCTCTAAGACAGAATATATGAGTGGATATAGGGCAGGGGTCTCATATAGAATCAGTATTAACTTCTTGGGTAGTCGTACAAATAACCTTGAAACCACTGCCCATCTCTTCATTCAGATTTAAGTTTCTGGCACAGTAACTTAAAGAGGCAGAGTTGTACATGTACTTTGTTAATTGGTGTGTGTGTGTGTGTGTGTGTGTCTGTATGTGTATGACATGCTATAAGGTGCTCTTGGTCCAGCAGCTTTTTATTTTAACAAGCAGGAGAGTTTCTGATGAGAGATGAACCCCAGTGGGGCTTACAGGTATTAAGCCCAAGGAATTACTTGTGGATCAAACACAAAGCCCCAATCTCTAGGCATGACCTTTGAAAGGAGGACTTTGCAAGGGTGTGTATCAGGTTCTGTATTATTTTTTCCCAGAAGTGAGATCTCTACCTTTCCTCCAAGTACAAATACTCAGTCATCTAAAATGGAGGCCAAAATTAATAATGAATGCTGTAAACAAAATAAAAGATTACTGTTCTCAGATATGTATATACGCCATCTCTACTTGTGACTTTTCTGATGAATACTGGGTAGACTGGATTCTGAGAAATAATTACGGTTTTAGGACTTACCAAAAAACATGGTATGGAAAATGTAATGAAATAAAGTCATACATAGAATAATGAGGTTTTACTTAAAGAATTTGAAAAGTGTTGCAGGACTCCTAAGGGCCGCTGCATCTGCTCTGGATTGCCTCCCCGCAGATCACTCCGTAGATAAGGGGGTAGTCTAAATGTGGCAGTTTATCTGACCATGTATGCTGTACTAGCTGGTATAAATATTCTCCCATGCTATCACAATCATCGTGGGACTAGCTAGATCTTACCAGCATATTAGCCTGGCCACGTAAGGACACCTAAGTAATTAGACCAGAGAGAAATGCTGTTTGCTTCCAAACAAACAAGCATGGCTCCCTGATAAAATATAAAACTACAATGAAGTAGAGGAGACTTGTGAAGGCTTGGAGAAATATTTAACTGGCATTGGTGTTGATCTTTGGTACAGTGACATGCCATCTCAGAAACCCCCTTCTCTACATTTCAAAGGCATTCCGCTCAAAACATTAGCACAGTAAAGGCCCTAGGTGAGATGCAGGGAGGGGACTACCTAAAAGGCATTGGACCCTCCCTGCTTTCCATAACAATGGGAGGAAGGTCTGAGTTGCTGGGGGGTATAAACTAGCCGGTTCCCGCTCTCCCAGGTTTCTTCTTCCCAGTGGGATTTCGCCTTGTGAGCGATTATTCCCCTTGGAGTTTCACACGTGGTGGTTGCCATCTTGGCCTACACGTGGCTGGGGTTCTAGCCTGGAATCCTAAGCATCGGGTTTTTCCTTTTGCTGATTTGTATGCCTGAACCTGTGATAAGTAAAGTCTTTTAAAACCTCATCGGATCCCTGAGTGCTCATCCATTCCTCGCCGGCTTCGGAGGTAGAAGGGAACTTCGCTTCCCGGCACTGTCGGGGACCCGGCGGTGCGCCCCGACAGAAAAGATATCTTAAACATGTTTGCAGCTGACACTTGATATTTTCCTCAGAAGCCAACGATGTCCACTTAACCTTCCCAACACAATGCTGACTGCCCTAAATCTAACCTGCATTTTCCCATAAATAATTATTTTTCACATGACTACATTAGTGGTTCCAGACTTCTCCTACCAAATAAAAGAATTTCTGAAAGGGTAAGTATATTTGAGATACCATCAATTTCCGGAATTTTAACTTTGAGGTGACTTATCATAAATAAAAATGTTAAACATAAAGTTGAAAAGACCCAGCTCTACACTTGTTTTTTTTTTTTGCTTTGGGGTCACACTCGGTGATGCTCAGGCGTTACTTCTGGTGCTCAGGGGACCATGTGGGATGCGGGAATTGAACCCGGGTCAGCCGAGAGGCAAAAGCCCTACCCGCTGGACTATTGCTCGGCCCCAGCTCTACACTATTTTCTGTGACACAATCTCAGGCTCTGATGCTACTAACTTGGCCACCCAGTTAACTCCCTGAGCATTTCTTCTTCTGGAACTTTGGTCAAGTTTTTTGATTTTACATCAACAAAGTGATCGCTTTTATGCCTCAGAGGGTCACAAAGAGAAAAAATCAGTGATATAAAGGACATGGCATAGTCTGACGAATGTTTTTTCATGACAAATTCCTGGACCTAATTACTTAGCATGTTGTAAGAAATAGGCATGGGGAGTGGAGGAGGGAGGGAGTGCGGATTCTTCCTTACCTCAGTTTCTCTGTAATCTCATTTCCCTGTTTCCTCTCTTAAATCCTCACTTTTTGGGGTGTGAACTATTACATCAGATTATTTTGCCCCATATAGAAGAGTTTAGAGGAAAATTCAATAGGACATCTGGTAGTCAAAAGGGAGAGAAGGGCCAGATAACTGGAAAATGACTCACATTCTGCCAAATCTACAAATATTCTGTCACCCTAAAAAGGAACAGTTCCTTGACAACAACCATTTCGTAAAACTGGGAATGGGAACAGCGCTCAGATAAAGCTTCTCTTAAACTCTTTGCCTAAACCAAAGAATGCCTTCCACGTCCTTTCCCAATTCAAATATCTACTTACAAAAGTTAAAAAGAATGTCCTTATTGGCCAAATGTGGTTATCTGGAACGCTGCTGTTCATGTCTTAAATATATACTTTAGAATAATAAATTCACAGAAGAAATAAATTGATTTATATTATGTTTTTTACAAATGAAGGGAAGATTCAGTTAAGCATGAGAACTGCTTACTTCTCTTCCCTGAGTTATACGTGGTTTATTCACTATGTCCACTTAGGATGTTCCATGATGTGTGTGCAGCATACGAAACTAAAAAGCTGAAATCCTGTTGATAACCAAAAAATACAGTTCATAGAGATGTTAATAACTCAGAAAGTGCCTAATATTAAATACAATAATTTGTGTGTGTTCATATATGAAACCTTTGCACATAACCTCATACACTGGCTTTATATATTTAATATGCCAGTACAGGACATTTTTGATTTTAGAAAGGTAGTGAATGTGACTGACTCAGAAACTTAACAGAAGGAATTAGGAAGCATTTTTTCTCCTTCATGCTTCCTTATTGAGATCTACCCACCTAACAACCTGAGAACATTTATAAGTGAGGAAACATTTTTCTCCAAGTGGAAGTTTAACAGTTTTAATGATTGCTTCTAAATGCGCATTTATACGGATGAATGTGCATGCATAATGAAATGAAGCCAATCCTAGAGCTGTGTGCATTGAACAATATTTTCCAGATATTTATAGCACGTGGAGTCTACATTGAACTACCTTATCATTTCTTTTTTTTTTTTCTTCATTTTATTATTATTATTATTTTTTTTCTTTTTTGGGGGTTACACCCGGCAATGCTCAGGGGCCACTGCTGGCTCTGCACTCAGGAACCACTCCTGGCGGTGCTCAGGTGACACATGGGATGCCAGGGATCGAACCCAGGCCAGCACAGGCCAGCCGCGTGCAGGGCAAACACCCTACCCGCTGGGCTATTGCTCTGGCCCCTACCTTATCATTTCTTATGGGTGAGACAAGAAAGCCAGCTCATCGGCAAGACTAAAGAAAAAAAATGACTAGGAAAAACCACGAGCCCTTAGGAGAAGAACATATCAATATTTCATATTTCTGTTTATTGCCTCAAGTCAGCAATTAAAAAAAATATCTCGATAAAGGACAGGTCTCCAAGTTATTGGTTAGAGTTGGGGACGCTTGATCACTGTCTCCCCTGTCCCTTGAAGCCCTTCCCAATTTGAGAACTGCATATTGAAGTCAGATGGGGCCAAAACAGCGTCAATTTTAAGGTCCTTTTCATCCTGCTACGGGTTGCCAAGTGAAGCTGGACACAGGGCTGGAACCTGGGGCAGTTGTACAGTTTCTAATCCCTTTGTCCTGGAACCAGTTTGGTTCACCTCGGTGTTGGAAGGGAAGATGGAACTCTGCCAGTCTCACATCGTTTGGGTCCTCTAAATAGCAGACACAAAGACAAAATTAGAGTGGCAAGATCTGTCTCCCAGGAAAGCATTTGTAAGGAAAATGCTAGGTCATCAGACCGTGATTTGGGAGAAGAGGGTTGGGCAGCTGCAGCCTAATGTTCAGGCTGTGCCAAGGAAAATTCCCTGCCAGAGTGCTAGTTGACGGGAGTGCTCAGGCTCCCAGGCTCAGGCGGCCCTAGGATCTGGTAGCTCGGTGTTATTGGCTAACAGCAGCTGTGGGAAGCGTGACCTCAGCATGACAATGGGCTGGCCTCAGGGCTAAGCAGCTGGGCCTCTCTGTTCCCAGCCCTGCTGTAAACTGATCCCAGAGGTGTTTCCTGGCAGCTTCAGAGGTTAAAGGGCCTCCCCATACATTCCTTCCAAGACTTCTGAGAGGACTAAGAGGAGGAAGTTAGCAAGTGACTTTCTTCTGTAGTAAAGAGTTTTCTGAACCAATCATAGCAACAGATCTTATTATTCTACTGTCACTTTAATGTGTGTCCTTGTTGTATACAGAGACACACAGATTTGTCACTGTGCTACTTCTTGGGATTAATCAGTGAAACAACAGTCAACAAGGGTGTGTATGTGTGTGTCTGTGTGTCTGTCTGTCTGTGTGTCTGTGTGCACGCACACACGCATGTACTTGTAAAAGCAGGTGTTGGTGGTCCCATCAAAAATAGAATGTCCTGCTCTACAGCTGCCACAAAGTGAAAGCATTCGATAACAGGAAATTTAAAATACTTAAAGCAGGAGGGGCAGGCTGGGCCTCTGTTGCGCCATGCCAGTTCACCCATATCCAATTGGGTTTGTTTATGTCTATTTTAGTTTGCTTATGCTTCCCAGAGTTATTTTGGAACAAAGCCACTGCAGCCTTAGTTAAAAAATGCAGAAACTCCTAGACTAAGCCATTGTTGGACCAGTGTACACTGATGTTCTACACACAGATCTCTGCTACTTGGGCATATTAGAATTGTTTGACACCAAATAAAATAAGATCTTGTAAAACATTTCCCTTGGAAATAGAAATTCTTTTAACTCTTGGTATTTTTAATTAAGTATCCAACATTGAACAATACTGTAATATTTTCTGAGTCACGTGAAAATTTCTTATTTTCTTCTTCCAACTTTATTCAACATTCTTTAAAGTTCAGGGGAATCTTGGAAACACTGAAAATGTTCTAAGAGCACATAGCATTATACTATGGCATTATTCTTCAAATTTTTTAAAAAAAATTATAACACTACGATTTACCAAATTTTCCATAATGCAATTGTTTCCAGGCAATAAATGTTCCAACAGCAGTCCTATCACCGCGTGCCCCTTCCCTCTGTCAATGTCTCCAGTCTCCCACCACACCACCCCAGCCTGCGCCTTTAGTAGGCACAGAGAAATATACTTCATATATTTTGTTATAACACAGAGGCAAATGGAATTATCAAAACTTAGATCAATAAAAATCTATCTGCGATAATTGTCATATCTCAAAATGGTGATAATTGTCATATCTCAAAATGGAGGTCATTGTCCAAGGATTTACTGGATGGTTGGTGCTAGTTGATGGCATTATTCTTTCTTTCAAAAAACTGGTGGGGGGATATCCAGGGTCGCACTTGGTAGTTCTGGTGACTGTTGTCAGCTCTGTGCTTGGTGGTACTCAGGGTGGTGGGGGAGACTGGGAGGTGCCAGGGGTCAAACCAGGGTTGGCTGCGTGCAGGGCAAGAGCCTTAACCCCCTGTGGTATCTCTCCAGTCCTTTGGAATTAATTGTACTTTTATTGAGGTAATATTAGTTTATAGTAGTATAAATGTTTATGTTTTAGGGGTACAGCATTACCACCCCCACCCCCAACATGCCAATATTCCTCTGCCACTGTCCGCGGCCCTCTTCCCTTCTCTTCCCCATTGGTAACATCAATTCTGTTGGCTGACATTATTTAAAAATTATTTTTCTGACCCATGTCTATGACCCAGAGACAAAACTGTGCTTTTAGAAATGAGCGGAATCTCTCTTTCTTTATCTTCAGGCAGCTCCGCCCACCTCAGAAGAGGGAGAAGAAGCCAATGCCAGGAGCGCAAGAAGCTTCCAGGACCTGCGGTCAACCTATCAGAGATCCAGAATATTAAAAGTGAACTGAAGTATGTCCCCAAAGCTGAACAGTAATTAGGAGAAAAAAGGTGAGTCTCAAATAGATTGCTACAAAATATAAAACCACAGAAGGCATCTGGAATGCCCAAAGGTTTATTAAGTACCAGAACCTTTCATTTAGACCGTTATCTCTGGCAGAAAGGGACACTAAACCACACCTTTGGGCCTGTCTTATTCCACAATGTCTGCTTGGGCATATGAGAATTCTCTCAGCAGGGTGCCATGTAGAACTGGCCAGAATCATCACCCTTTCTCCTCTGAGGCAATGGCGATAACGCTACCTTTAGCCAACATTACTGAGTCCCAACATGCTCTGTTCATTTAATTTCATTATGTGAATGAGGGGGGCGGGGTCATACCCAAAAAGTGCTCAGGGACTGTTTCTGAGCAGGGTTGTTTCTGAGAAGTCAGGAGTGACTTCTCATGGTGATTTGGGTATAATATGTGGAATTTAAATTGGTCAGCTGCATGCAAGAAAAATACCTTACCTCCTGCACTCTCTTGCCCCAATTTTATTCCATTTTTTTTGGTGGGGGTCATACCCTGTGATGCTCAGGGGTTTCTCCTGGCTCTGACCTCAGGAATCTCTCTGGGTTGGGCTCAGAGGCCCATATGGGGAATAGCACCTTACCTGCTGTACTACCTGTTTTATTCCATGTCTTAAGCAGAAGTTTCTGTTTAAGGAGAGGAATCTATGCTGGGAACACAAAAACAGGCACTTTTATCTGACTGGTTATCCATTTATTTACTCATTTGTTTATTTCTTAAATTCTTTATGTGTTCAACTAATATGTATTATTGTTATGTGCTGAACACCAGCACATTTTAAAAATGATGCACGAGCAGAAGCTGCTGTTGTGGTTATCTGTTATCTGATGACACCCAGTACTGCCCCATTCTTGAAACAGACTGATGTGATTTCCATATCTATCACATTTCCTAAAAGGGATCTGAATTCAAAGCTAGTGCTATCACCTACTTGTTATACTGTTTTGTACCTTCCTCCCACCAAAGCTTACAGATGAATCACACCCTTCCCGTGGGTATTAGCGTAAAATCTTCTGTTTACATCGATGGAGAGTGTCCTCTCCTGTAGACAGAAACAAATCAAAACATTCTTGACACAGCCCCATGCATCGTGGCAGCATTACTTGTCACACTTACATCGACTTACTAGGATATTAACTCAGTTAGTTCTACCAAAATGATTTTTTGATAGAACTGGGAAAGAGAGGATGCCTGCCATTTTGAGTTAAAGAACAAAATATTATCTAGAATTCTAAGCACAGTTACCTTAAAGAACAAAGGAGTATGAAAAAAAAACAGAAAATTCTAAGAGCATAGAATGAATCCTAGGAAGTTGAGTAGACACGGAGCGGCAGAAGCAGCAACACATCCACATCCTGACCTGAAGTTGGCTATGGCTGTGCATACTGGTAAGTAGTTACCACAGAACGCAACGAATTCCTGGCTTACTGTCATTCCTCAGTTTTGTTTGTGGTGCCAAGATAAGATACTCTGATATGCTAGGGGAAAAGCTGCAGAACTTTCTTCTGAGAAAGCCTGAGAAGGGAAATGAACTTTTGGTAATATTTATTATTTTTCACCAAACCCAGGTCACTCAGTTTAGATACATGACTTTTTTGGTTCTGTTTTTGGGTCACACCTTTGGTGCTCAGGGCTTTCTTCTGGCTTTGCACTCAGGGCTCACTGCTGGTGGTGCTTAGGGGAACCAAATGGGGTGCTGACAATGCAACCTGGGTGGCCACACGCAATGCCCTACCTGTAAATGCCACATGTAAATGCCCTACCTGCTGTACTATCTCTCTGGTCCACCAAGATAAATTATTTCTTTTTTTTGGGGGCACAACTCAGTGGTGTTCAGCGGACCAAATGGGATACTGGGGATCTAACCCAAAATAGGCCACGTTCAAGGCACTTGTCTTACCAGCTATAATGTGGCTCCCTCTCCAGATACATGACTTTTTAATTAAAGCTTCAAAATGCTTTGCTTTTGTGAAATCCATGTCAACCTAAATTTAATCTCAGTTCTTAGAACCCCAAGCCCAGAACTCGACTTTTAAAGATTCAAAGCCGGGCACTGTCTTTAAATGAGTACAGAGACAATCCTGCAATGCATTTGGCAGTGAGACTGATTCGTGGCCTTAGGAACTATGGTTCTGATCCTGGAGAAATATATGGATTCAGAGCCCACATAGTACAGTGGATAGGGCGCTTGTCTTTCACACAGCCAGCCATGTTCCTTCCCTACTCCCCTATATATTGTCCTCAAGCTCCACCAGGAGTAATCCCCTGAGTGAAGAGCCTGCAGTGAATCCTCAGCATGGCCCGTTGTGACCCCAAAACCAAAAAAGACAAAAAAAGAAAAATATCAACTCAATAAAATATCAAAAAGTCACAAGTATCAGAAACAAATTTTTGTTAATTTTCTCAGGGAGGACTTTAATGATTCTTCTCTTCTCAACAAATCCCAATAATGCCAAGCTACAGGCAAGTGGGGTCAGTGCTAAGAAAAAAATGCAAAGCTAGTCAGAGGCCTGTTGGGGTCCTTATTCTATAGAAAAATAAAAGCCTGTGTTATTAGGATAATTGATCTGAATTTCAAACGAGTACAGCCTAGTTATAGACCAGGGTCTGATCTTTATTTCCGATTAGAGACACATTAATTTGGCTTGCTTTTGACCCCTCAATTTTCCTACAAATATGTCAGATTTTGGAGACATCACAGTGATGGTTCTGGACATGGAGAGCATTCTTAATGTTGCTGACCCAGTGGACGGAAGCAATAATTACCCTGGGACAGTCATCATTTAGCAACGTGTTAATTATACTGTACAGTTTTCTAAATAAAAGAACATGATTGATTTGCAAAATGTCAAGACATGTTGTTCCAATATACTGTGGAAGATGGTGACTTTTCTAGACACAAAGATGTTCAAAATTCCATTTTTAGACATGCTGTATAGTTAAACGGTTTGGGAAGTCAAATAAAAAATAGGAATCACTAGTAATTTCCACCTCCAGCATAACATGCTTTTCTTTATTTGTATTTTGTAACTTTATTAATTAGGAAATATTGATTTATATTGATTATATGTGAAATGTTAATTTCAAGCTTGGGTTTCCTGAAGAATCTATCTTTATTTGCTTTTGAAAATTAAATTTTCTAAATAGATGCAATATTGCCATAACAGCGTACAGAAAACTATTTGATAATAAGCATTTTTTTAAATTGAACTCAAATTTAATTTATACAAGGGAAATTGTATAAGCTATATTTTAAATACATTTTAATAATTTAAAATAATTTAATTAATAACTATTAAATAATATTGACCAATAAATATAATTAATGGTTGATTTAAGTTACTTTAATTCTTATCATTTGAATTAACTTGTTAGTGTGCAATAATCGTGTAAAAGGGATGAACTGGTTTCCTTCTTTTGTCCAACCACTTGTCACCTTCTTGCACCATGACTCATTAGTCAGTGGTTCATTCAAACAGATTGTTGTTTAATGATTGAACGAAAAGTCCATAGAACTGAACAGTAAGAGCCACAGAAGCTCTGAGATATGGGATTTTTGGAGCATCATAAATGTACCAGCCTGATGGAATAAAAAGTTTTTCCAGAGAAGTTTTCTTAAACTGTTAGAGCAGAGCCAGATAAGACTCCACAGCTTGCCCAGACTAAATTTTTGTTTTTCATTTGGTAAAAGAAGTCTATGATAGGGAATATGGGAGAAACCAAAAAAAAAGTGGTACGAATGCAATAATTCCACGGTAAATAAAAGATTAACATAAACCCTCAGACAAATTCTACAATTCTATTAATGATAACAAAGGCAGCAACAGTTGAAAACCCTGAAACTGATGAAGTCCTAGAAATAGGCATCTGAAGTAGTGGCAACTCTTCCTGTCTGCATTAGGTGTTGTCGACTGGCCATGGCAGTCAGATTCCATGATTATGCACCAAACCCTTTTGAAATATGCAAAATGGTAGTGGTTCTTGATTGCCCAGTCTATAGGCTTTAGCCATGTGTAGAAGTGAGGCATTACGGAATCAATTTTCGTTTACCTTGAAAAATCTGAGGACATCTGCATCAGGAAGCCTTTGAGGTCAACCAGTAGCCTTGGATCATACTGGAGAAATGGTGCTGTGTGCACCCACACATAGCCCCATGAGCTCAAATGAGTCACTACCTCATCCCCACAGTGGTCAGCCAGGCTTGAGTCTCAGTTTTATACATCTGAAAAGAACGATTGTTATGGTCTGTTGGGAAATGGATGCTTCCTTCTTCTAGCTCAGCCCCAGCATTTCGTTTATTCTCTCATATTACTTAATAAGGAGGAACTGGATTTGTGTATATCTTCAAGGTTGAAGTGTCCTGGCTACATCTTGAGTATACACAATGTCTATAGAATATTGATATTCCATCTACTGGTACCCTGACCAAAAAAAGTATGGCTTCCCCGAGAAATGTGTTCATATAGTTGCTCCATATTCTTGTATTCTCTAAGAGAGCACTAGCATTTCTTGCAAGAGCTGAAGGTTATATTATTGACTATGAACAATAAAGGGCTCAGGAATTCGACTTTAAGTTATTAATTGTAGCTTAAGTCTTCCAGAAAACTGAACAATTAGAGACATTTTGAAGTTTATTCATCTTTCTTACAAGGCAAGAAAAACATTTAAAATCAGAAGAAAACAGTTAACATTCAAGAATTCTCTGACTCTATTTTTCCAAGAACATTTATGTCCAGATAAGACATTATTTACCAGACAATCATTCTGAGTGATGCCATCTCTGATCAGGAACATAAGGTGTTTATTATTGTTAAATGTTAAGCATTACACATCACTGTGACTCCTGCTGATTCAAGGGCTAATTTTGAGAATGTTGGCAGGAGGGCAAATCGATGTACCCAAGACACTCAAAAAGTGCACTTAGCATCTACCAACAAATTCCAAAATTATGTGAAGTGAAAGCTGACAACTGAAGGAGGAAATAGACAATTGAACAGTAATAGCAGGAAACTTCCGTACCCCTCTGCCAATTATGGAGAGAACAACTAGGTAGAAGGACAACAAGGAAATTGCCTTAGTCTGAGCTGCTCTTACAGAATACCACAGACTAGTTATAAAGAACAGAGATTTATTTCTTAAAGTCCTGGATGCTGAAAAGCCCAAGACAAAGTTACCAGTAGATCTGCTGTATGGAGAGGGTGTGTTCTTGGTTCACCGATATCCATGAACACATCTCCCTGTATTCTTACACGGCAAAGGGGCAAGGACACTCTCTAGGATCGATCTCTCTCTCTCTCTCTCTCTCTCTCTCACTCTTTTCCCTCTTTTGTTTTTGAGCTACACCCAGTGATGTTCAGGGCTTACTCCTGGCACTGCACTTAAGAATCATTCTGTTGTTGCTCAGGTGACCATATGGGATGCCAGGGACCAAACTTGGGCCAACCGTGTACAAAGCAAGTGCCCTATCCACTGTACTATCACTCCAGCCCTTCTCTAGGATCTCTTTTAGAAGGACACTAATCTCATCTGTGAAGGTGCTGCTCCATGACTTAACTGTTTCTTAAAGGCCCCATTGCCACACACTGCATGTTGGGGATTAGGGTCTAACAAATGAATTTGTTGGGGGTATAAGTATTTGGATCATAGTGGAAGTAAAAGGAGTTGAACAACACTGTGAACCAAATAAGACCTAACTGTCATCTGCAGAACATTCCAGCCAACTGTAGTCCACATTGTTCCTAAGTGCACATGGCATACTGACTAGGAAGGTCGCATGTTCAGCTATAAAGTGAGTCTCAGTTGAGGGTGATAGCTGTCTCAAAGGACGGGAGCCCTTCTGACTCACACAGGACCCTCGGCTTGATTTGACCCCAGCGTAGCATGACCTCTTGCGTATCACTGGGTACATAGTTCTGGTGTTCCCAGCATCACTGGAAAGAATCCCTACAACAAATAAAAATGAAACACCGAAATACCCAAATCTGAATACATTGTGAAGGCTTGAAATTGTGTGAAATATGCTTTCAGACACAGCTGACTGAAATGAAAAGAAATCAATGATAAGAAAATGGGGGAATCCACAAATTGTACAGCTTAAACAACACACTCCTGAATCACCAGGAAATCAAAGAAGAAATCATAAAGGAAATCAGCAACTACTCATAGATGAACAAGAAAGAAAATACAAGTAACCAAAACCTGTGGGATGCAGTGAAACATTGCCTAGAGGGAAATTTCTAGTTGCAATTGCCTAGGTTACAAAAGATTTCAAATCAGCAGCAACCAATCAGATCAATATGAACAGCTCCATGTAGGGGAAGCATGCCCTTTATCATCTTAAATTTAATTGAAAACTAAACAAATTGCAGATCGTGAAATTGGTGACAGGAAAATCATCCCTTTCAAATGGTTGCTATGTAGTGAGTTTGGAAAACCTGTTTGTATAAATACTATATTAGAACTTGGGGATAAAAACCATCACCTATGAGGTCAGCATTTTAGTGTAACACTCGCTGTGATACTTTTCTTTCAGTGTTTTTTGCTGGGGTTTCTTTCATACCAGATGCTATGCAACAGAGTAGTGACAAAAGTTGGATTTGAGAAAACGTCTTTTTTCCCTTTACATTCCAAAAAGCTCAAAATGAAGTCTTCCTTAGAGGTATCACTGTATCACTGTATCACTGTCTTCCCATTCATCATCAATTGAATCAAGTGGGCACCAGTAACTACTTGTGGAAAATATTTTAAGTATTTCAAACAATGTCTGTAGGCCCAGTGTATGGCACTCAATAAAATGAACGTTTTTATCTTTTTCTTTCCTCACATCATTCATGCACTTACACGGTTCCTAAATTTGCTTCTTCCACCTTATATTTTCTACTGAAAATATTCCTTATGTTGCCTTGCAGACTTCAGAATTAGGATGATTTATTTTCTCATGGACTATCACTTACCATGATTTTATAACCTTTTCCCACTGCCAGCGACAGAGAACTGATTTATTGTTTTCCGTATAACTAAGATAAAACAACAGCAAACTTCTCCAAATGTCTTCTCTGTAGTTTGCTGACTTTTTTGTCCTCAATTTGGAAATGTTCCCTCACTTTGTGACTCAATTATAGAAGTTATGTGTACTGTCTTTTAAGGAAATATTTCTGTGATTAGATATTTTTTATTTGGTTGAAATCACATTTCTTTTAATTTGGGATACTCTTTTTTGTTTGTTTTCCTTTCCACTTGGTTAAGATCAAGACACGTTTAGCTGGCTCTAAACTATGTCAAGCTTTTGTTCATATCTTTTCCTGTCTAAGCCAGACAGCAAATTATTTTGCCTATTGTTCCTATTAATCATTTGCCACCCTCAGATATTCACCTTCTTTAAAGGGAACCAATAGAAAGTACCCCCAGTCACACACACATCAGGCTGTGACTGACCCCTCATCCGTCCCTGCACCCCAGAGGGACAGTACCCAGTAATTTGGGAAAGCCTCCTCAAAGTTATTGTAGCTCCTGCTTATAGACTTCATATGGAAGTAGTCTTTAAAAAACTATTTTAATTGAATGGAAAATTTTTTAATTAAAAACTATTTTTTAAAGTATTTTATTATACCACCGTGAGATATACAAATAAAAAGATATACAATTAAAAAGTTCATGTTTGGGTTTTGGTCATACAGTGTTTCAGCACCCGTCCCTCCACCAGTGCCCATCTCCCACCACCAACATCCCCGTAAAAACTATTTTTAATTTTAATTGTGAGCTATACAGTTACAAAGTTTTTCATGATTGAATTTGAGTCATACAATGTTCTAGCAGCCATCACTTCCTGCTATCAATATCCCCAGTTCCCTTCTACTCTTCCACCCTGCATCCTGCCTCTGTGGCAGATAATTCTCTCTGTCTCTCTCTCTCTGTTTCTCTCTCTCATCTTCCTTTTAGACACTGTGGCTTGCAATCCTGTTACTGAAAAGCTATCATGCATATCACTTTACCTTCTTTCAGCACTCAGTTTTTTGTCCAGAGTGATCATTTACAACTATCATTGTCATAGTGGTCCCATCTCGGTCCTAACTGCACCCCTCCTTCCCCTGGGAAGTAAAAAGTTCTTAAGGCTGAACACAAGGAGCCTTTGAGCTGATTGTGGCAGTTGCTTTAAGAGCCTCTTCACATAGCAAACACACAGAAGTTACCTTCCTGGCTTCTATTCTAACAAATATCTAGAGGAGCAGGGTATGAAGTCTCAGAGGCTGTTAAGAGAGAGAGAGAAGTTTCACGGAACAGAGCCGAGGCCAGGGAAGCTCGTCATCTTCAGCCAGCTCGATCAGGGCAGAGGTGACTCTGTAAACCCTTGCATAATGGCCTATAGATTTCATGGGCCAAGGGGAGTCAAGGTGGGTATTGCCCTACTTCCAATTTGGCAGAGTTCATTGCCCTTGTTCTTTGCTTCTCCTCAGGGCAGGAGGAACTGTCAGGGAACTTTGTGCGTTGTCACAACTCTAAGAGGTGTGGGACGCTACCTTCCTCTAGTAAATGTTTGACAGGTTCTAAGAGAGCAAAGCCCAGCAAATAGAGTATCCAGTCCGTGCCCAGGATGTTGCTCGGTGGTTGTGCCAGCCTTGCATGCAGGGAGGCTGTGGGTTTAATCCCTGGCATGGGTTCACACACTGAATCCTATTCTGGTGGCACTACTGTTGTGATGCCAGATACCACAATGAAGGGTGCAGTCTCCAGAGCTGTAGCCAAGTATGTGTGAACACCACAACTGAAGTGAACAACCCTGGTGAGCCATTTCACTAAGGATTGTCATTTGCAACAGCTTCAGAGGGCGAAGGGAGGGGGAGGATTATCCAGCCCCAAATGTGAGTAGTCTTGAGAGTGATTGTTCTTGATTGATCTTCTCAAAATTTCATGTCGCGATCAACTGTTGCCAACTTTCCTTTTCCAGAAATCATTTTTACAGCATCTGTAGCATCAATAGAATTGTTGCCCTGGTGCAGTATTTATCACTCTCCAGTAATGCAAACTTAAAGTACTCTTAAATACGATTAGTTTATCAGTTGATAAGTGAAATCTGTTCTGGTGTTATGGCATATATGAACTTTTCCTGAGTTATAGACTTAGGCCTGAAGCGTGATTATTTCTACAGGTTTTCTTCTTTTTTGGGGGGTGCATGGCACTGGTGATTCTGGGCTGGGAATTCAGTGC
>JAJIBD010012683.1:0-40249 GCA_021461705.1 Cryptotis parvus | reverse complement strand
GGTCAGCTGCATGCAAAAACACTCTGCCCACTGTACTGTTGTACCGGCCTCAGAATTTTTAGAATCTTAAAGCATTTGTTTAAGCCACTTGATTCGAGGTAGGCTATAGTGATAGTGCAGGAACAAGACACTTTCCTGGCCCACCTGCAGGCCCAGGTTCAGTTCCATCCAGGTACCACTCTGAGCACCCTGAGCCAAGAGCCAGGAGTGAGCCATGAGCTCTACTGGTGTGCCCCCTTTCCGTCCCAATTTAAAACCACTATTGAAAAAAACACGTTAGGGGCCAGGGGCGATAGCACAGGGTAGGTGCTATCAACCTATGCCTTGCATGCGGTCCGGTCCCCAGCATCCCATATGGTCCCCCACATCCATTGATGCTCAGGGGTTACTCCTGGGTTTGCTCATGAATCACACCTGGCAGTGCTCGGCGGACTGTACGGCATGCTGGGATTGAACCCAGGTTGGCCCTGTGCAAGACAAACTCCCTTGCTGTTGTACTAAATTTGAAAGTTTTTGTTTTGATTGATAAAGGCTTGTTGTTAAAATAAGCCTTTATCAGAAAGAGCTTACGATAAACAAGACTTAGTATCTTGTTGTGTTGGAACTATTGTACCCACAATACCGCTATTCAGTGTTGCTGGCATTTTTTAGTCTCTTGCGGCTGTGGTTTGGGCTACGCCTTTTGGTCCTCTGGTGTAGACTCTGGGTCTATTCCTGTGTTCCTCAGCACTCCCAATTGTGTGCTGGGAAGGGGGTCACTGGAGACCAAATTATAATTGATTCGACTCAAGGAAATTTTCATATTTCCTGACTTTGAATTCTTCCATGTTCTAATTTTTCCCCTCTTCCTAATACCATGGGAAAAAAAAACAATAAAAATGCCCACATTTTCTTTAGACTTGATAATTCTGTTGTGTGCCAGAGAAACAATAATAATTAAAAAAAAAACCTTATTGCCTGCAGTTTTGATTATCTTGCTGTGGTAACTTTTCCCATGGAAAAAAAATAGTTCTAGAGTGGCAGAGATAGCTCAGGGTTTGAGTACATGCAGAAAGCCTGGGTTCGTTCCTGAGACTCTGGGCCCCTGAGAACTGCCAGGACAACCACTGGTATAGCCATTCTCTCCCTTGTCCCCCAAAATCTATTTCAAAAAAATATAAAGGGAAAAATGTGATATATATAGATAGATGTTTATAGATGCATGTAGATATATACATACATATATATCTATATATACACACATAGTCATTTGAGATATGTACGTGTATAGTTATATACATATATGTGTATATATATATATATATATATTTAGGTATATAAATACTTGGGGACCATATGGGATTCTGGGGATTTAACCTGGGTCGCCGCACATGCGAGGTGCAAGCACCCTACCAGTGCTGTACTGTCGTTCTGGCCCCAGTGAGGGACATTTTTAAAAAAGTAGAGCAGGTTTCAAGTTTCACTTGTGACTGTTTCTCTTCAGTTTCTGCTTCCATCTCGGTCTGTGCCACCAAGTCTTTACTCAGTCCAGGGTCCAAGTTACTGCCAGCCGTCATGTCATGTCTTTTCTGGAAAACTATTGTGTGTGGCTTCTGCCATCACATCCTGTGCGGTTTGTGAAGAAATTGGCATTTTCATCCTACTATTTATTTCCTACGGTCTTTCCACCTGCCTGCACACACTTCCTCTTCACCTCAGTGTGTTCAGGTTGTATACTTCTGCAGCTCAGAACTGTTTGTGGACACACACACACACAATTTTTAAACTTTATTTAAACGCCGTGTTATAAGTTGTTCACAGTACAGTTGTTTCAGGTATTTAATATTCCAACAGCAGTCCCACCACCAATGGGCCACCAAAGGCCCTCATTTTCCCTCAACTCTATTCCCTTAGCAGGCACTCATTATTATAATGCTTATTACAACATGTCTTGGAATGGTATTGCTAAAGTCATGACCTTTTTGCTGAGTTGTTATGTGCAGATTGACCATCTGTGTTATTGCTTCACTTATTGAATGTACTAAACATAATGGGCTTCTACTCAACTTTTTTTTTTCTTTTTGGGTCCACCCAGTGATGCTCAGGGGTAAGCCCTGGCTCTGCACTCGGGAACTACTCCTGGCGGTGCTCGGGGACCATATGGGATGCTAGGGATCGAACCCCAGTCGGGTGCATGCATGGCAAATGCCCTACCCACTGGGCTATCACTCCAGCCCCTTCTACTCAACTTTTTTGCAAAAGATGCATGTTAATTTATTACAAATATTCAATATTCAACCCCCTAGCCCACTACCATTGTAACTGCAGACCACAATTATTTCAAAATTTCCCAACCACTGCTTGAGCCTGCCCTAAGCAGACCCTAATAATTTATGTTTTGGGTCACATCTGGCAATGCTCAGGGGTTACTCCTGGCTCTGCACTCAGGAATTACTCCTGGCGGTGCTCGGGAACCATATGGGATGCCGGGAACCAAACCTGGGTCGGCTGCGTGCAAGGCAAATGCCCTACTTGCTGGACTATCACTCCAGCCTCAATAATTTGTATTGCTTGTTATAGTTAATTTGCTAAATATGGTTGAAAAATGTTTTCTTAGAAAAAGTTAATGAGGATGGTCCAATCTCTTGGTGGAGCCATTGAGCCCATAGCCCCTTGTATGAGAAATTGCTGCTATGTTGTTCTAGTATAGACATTGTGACTATATATTTTGTAATTGGGTGCCTTATATTTACAGCTATTAAATGTGATGTCGTACTTGGTATATCAGTATACTGAGTTTGAGATGTCAGCCGCGTGCTCCAGGTATTCCAGAGATTGTAACTGGGTGATAGAATTAAATTCATAACAGGATGAGTTCCTTGGGGCATGGGTGTGACCATGCCGTCTGGATAACAGGGAGAGGTGGGTCGAAGCCCATCCCTGACTCCATGAAAACCTGGAGAATTCAGTCACAAACACCCGCATGCCTGAGGTTTTCAGCGGATTGACTCATGGGAGGGTCTTGTCCGAGCAGTGGAGTTAGGCCTTGACATGGTGGTGATTTTGGAGTGTGGAAGTTTTTTTGACTGTTGGGGCTCTGTTGGAATGGAACTTCCCCAAACATGTCCCCTCTGGGACCTCTCCCTCCCCCCACCCTCCCCACACATACACACATTTTTTTTGTTTTGGACATACCCCAGTTTTCAGGGGCTACTCCAGGTGGTGATGGGGATCAGACTCAGGCTTCTCACATGCCCAAGTCTATTGAGCTATTTCTTCATCATTGTATTGTTTTAGTCCTTCCCAGGAACTTTCTCATCTCTCCTCCCCTCTGCCTGCCCATGTTCAAGCTAGGTGGTGTTGCCTGGTCATTCTTGCCTGCTTTCCCCTTCCAGAAACCTGGCAAACTCCTATGCAGGCTGCAATGCCCGTCACACATTTTGTCTTTTAGAAGCGTTCCTTTATTTACCAAGTTACAAAGATATTTATGATTGAGTTTCAGATGTATATTGTTTCAACGCTCATCCTTTTACCATTGCCCACTACCCTCCTCCCAATGTTCTAGTTTCCTTCCCACTCCACAGCCTGTCTCTGTGGCAGATACATGCCCCTCCGCCATTGTCCCTGCTCCCTTCCTCGACTTCTTCCCCTGGAACCCGTCCCTTTCTTCACTCGGTATGTTCATTAGTTGTGCTGCCCATCTTAGTTTCTAATGTCTGTAATAGTACTGTAAGTACTTGCTGATAAGATACTAGCTACAAGTGACTCTCTAAGATTCCTGTCATTGCACTTTATACAAAGTTAGCCAGATAGTGTACACTCCAAATTTTACAGAATTTTAGAGAAGGCAGTACATTGGTAAATGTGCTTTATTGATCATAAATTAGAGCAAAAGTCCTTTTAAAATGTAGCTGGGTCCAGAGTGATAGTAGAGTGGGTAGGGCATTTACCTTTCATGTGGCCTACCCAGGTTTGATCTCTGGCATTCCATATGGTCCCTTGACCACCTCCAGGAGTAGTTTCTTTTTTTTTTTTTTTGGGTCACACCTGGCGATGCTCAGGGGCTACTCCTGGCTCTGCACTAAGGGAACCACTCCTGGCGGTGCTCGGGGACCATATGGGATGCCGAGGATTGAACCCGGGCTGGCACAGGCCGGCCGTGTGTAAGGCAAACACCCTACCCGCTGGGCTATGGCTCTGGCCCCCACCAGGAGTAGTTTCTGAGTGCAGAGCCAGGAGTAACTCCTGAGTATAGCCAGGTGTGACCCAAAAACACCAAAATAGCTTATTTATTTCTTTTTCCTTAAGAACAGTGGTTTTTTTTTTTTCCCCTGACTTTTTGGGCCACACCTGGCTATGCTCAGGGTTATTTCTGCCTCTGCACTCAGGAATTACTCCTGGCAGTGCTCGGCAGACCATATGGGATGTGAGAGATCGAACCTAGGTTGGCCACATGCAAGGCAAACGCCAATCCCGCTGTGCTATTGCTCTGGCCTACAAGAACAGTGTTTTCACAGCCCTGGAGACATAGTACAGCATGTGGAGCGCTTGCTTGGTCCATGGCTGGCTGACCCAGGTTTGATCCCTGGATATGGTTGCCTGAGTCTGCCAGGAGTGATCCCTGAACAAAGAACCAGGAGTTAATCCTGATTACTGGCAGCCATCGTCCAAGAAAGGAAAACAAAAAAGTGTTTTCAGGGACTTGTGAAGCAAGCAGATGCCATTGGGCTACACTGGCATGTGATAGGGTCAAATGGAAATGTTATTGGCGCCTGCTCAAGCAAATCGACGAATAACGGGATGTCAAGTGATCAAGCGAAGTGTGATAGTACAGTTGGTAGTGAAATTGTCGCCTTACATATAGCCAACTTGGTTCAATCCCCAGCACCACATAAGGTCTCTGGTCCCCAAGCCCAGCAGGAGTTATCCCTGAGCATAGAGCCAGGAGTAAGTCCTGAGCACAGCGTGACTCAAATACAAAACAAAACAAGACAAAAAAAACCCCCCAAAAACAAGGTTTTTGTGATAATTTTAAAAGCTTATATATTATAGACCTCATTCCCATGACCTGATGGAATGGTTTGAGGCTCTTTATGTTCCTGGAGCAAGCAGGTGCCCTTGGGCACTACTTGCATGAGACAGAACGTATGGAGATGTTACTGGTGCCCGCTCGAGCAAATCGATGATGAACGGGAAGACAGTGATACAGTGATTTAAAAGCTTGAAATATAGAGATGTCAAGGGAAGTGGTTCACTGCAAATTTATTTTTAATTTTTTATTTCAGTGCTGGGGATGAACCCAGGCCCTTCCTATGCAAGGCATGCACTATACTACAAAGACATCTCTCTGGTCCAAATGCAGGTTTTTAGTAGCACTAAGTTTGCTGTATTTTATTTTATTTACTTATTTTTAGGGTCACACCTGGCTCTGTACCTAGGAATTACTCCTGACAGTGCTTGGGGGACCACATGGGATGTTAGGGACTGAACCAGGGTAGGCGCGCGGCGGGGCAAGTACCCTACCCCCTGTTCTATTTCTTGCCCCGTTTTTGTTTGTTTGGGGGCCAGTCTGGGCAGTGCTCCTTCTTTGTGCACAGGTATCATTCCTGGCGGAGCCTTGGGGACCGGATAGGATGCCAGGGGCCAAACCCCTGCCCAGCTACGTCCAGGGAAGGAGCCCTCCGTTCCTGCTGTACTATCTCTCCAATTTATCCAGTGTATTTTAAGAAAAGAAATATGCTATTTTTTTTGAGGCAGTGGATATATTTCTTTTAATAGCTATTGATAAAAAAACAAAGGTAGTTGTTTTTGAAATATGAAGCAATTTTTTTTCTCTTAGGCCAGCTCTTTTAGAAATGCTAGACTATAGTAATCTATCTTCTGCGCTTTTATGTGCTATTTTATATAACACTTAGAAAATGTCAGCATTGAAGCAGTTGAGAAAATTTATTGGTATTGGCTTTATGCTTAAAAAATTAAGTATTGAGCACTTAGAATCTCAGGTGGACATTGGTTTGTATTTAATGGATTCTTTCTGCTGTGTAAGCCTTCAAAACTTTTCTTTTTTTTTTTTTTTTACTGTGTAGGGCCTGCTCTTGGTGGTGCTGGGTGCTTGGGGGAGTGTGGCTGTTTTGTGAGGGGATTGACTCTAGTGACATGCCTAGGCTAGATATATGTTCTGCTACTTGAACCACATTGCTGCTCCCACCCCCGGCTCCTGAGAGAAATTTACTTTTCAATGAAAGTTGATTGTCTAAAGTAGCGTTTCTTAGCCTTTTCCCAGCCATGCTTTCCGTCTGATCTTTTTTCTTCTTATCCTATCAGTTTACTCCTTAGGCTCATGCCATGGGCTACCCCCTCCCCACACCAGTTAATGTGGAGTTTTCCACCTGTGGCCCCCCTGAGAATATCTTGAGTGCCCACAAAGGGCCATATGGGCCCTGGTTGAGAAATACTGGCCTAAAGCAATGGCTGACAAATTTTTCTGTTACTGGCATCTGCTGTTGTACTGAAATCTCCAAAGATAGTATAGAAAGGAATACAAATAAGAATGTATTTTATTAGAATTTAAATGTATGAAAATGGGCTGTGGAAAAAATAATAGGTTGTGGGTTGGATTTATTCTGTAATCTATATTTTGCTGATCTGGGTAGTTGTCATATATGGGTCTAGGCAGTTGAAATAATTAGCAAAACATAATTCTTAAGAACAGCTTTGTAATTGTATATCTCATGATGGCTTAATAAAATTAAAAAATAGTAGGGGGCTGGAGTGATAGCACAGAGGCTAGGGTATTTGCCTTGCACGTGGCTGACCTAGGTTCGATCCCTAGCATCCCATATGGTCCCCAAGCACCGCCAGGAGTAATTCCTGAGTGCAGAGCCTGGAGTAGCCCCCTGAGTGTTGCTGGGTGTGACCAAAAAGCAAAAAAGAAAAAAATATGTTGTAGCCTTTTAGTAAGAATTTTGAGTCAGTGTTTGGACACGTGATATAGGAAAGCTCATATTATAAGTGTAGGAAAAAGTTTGGACTAAAATAACAAAGCAAATCGTTATTTGAATTGCCAAGTTGTGAATGGAACCAAATATATACTTAAAATTTTTTTTTTGAAAACAAATTTTTTGAGTCAGATAGTACAGGGGGTTAAGGCACCTACTTTGTGTTCAGCCAACCCCAGTTCAATTCTGGTATTGTATATGATAAAATAAAAGCAAGCTGGAGAGATGAAATAGCAGGTAAGGTGATTTCCTTGCACTGGGCTGACCAGGGTTCAATCTCTGGTACCACATATGGCCCCCTAAGCACTTCCAGTAGTTATCCATGAGCACTTAAACAGGAGTAAGCCCTGATTACTGCCAAGTGTGGCATAAACCCCTTCCTCCCAAAGTACTGTTTTATAAAAATTAACAGTTATCCTGAGAGATGGTATAGCAAGTAAGGTGCTTGCTGACTGACCTGGGTCGCTTGGTTGACCTGGGTTCAACCCCTGGTACCACGTATGGTCCCTTGAGCTCTGCCAGGAGTTACCCCTAGTACAGAGCCACGAGGAAGCCCATAGCACTGCCCGGTGTGTGCACACAAAAAAACAGAAAAGAACAAAAATTTAAAACGTGTTTAGCATGTATGTTTATAAAGATGCTCAGTGCAATATGTCATCAGTTTGCTTTTCTAGAAGCTACTGTTTTTTTTTTTTTTTTTAGGTTGGATTTTTTGGGCCACACTCAGATGCTCAAGGCTTACTCCTGGCTCTGTGCTCAGGGGTCACTGTTGGTAGTGTTTTGGGAACCTATAGGGTATTGAGAATCCAACTTGGGTCACTGCGTCGAGGCAAGCACTGTATCCACTGTACTATATCTCTGACCTTTTTTTTTTTTTAAAGAAAGATTTGCACGATATGTGTTTAATGATAGTATGCTAGTCTTTATTTTTGTGGTATTGGGACTAGATATCTACATGAACAAGATATAGTACTCTACCATGATAAACTACATTCTGCATCTCACCTACTCTATATTTTAAAACCATAAATATAACTGGAAGATTATTGCATTTTTTTTGGAGGGGGTTTGACTCTGTCCGGGGGTGTTATCAGTGTCACTTCTAGCTATGCTCAGGGACTATGCTGTCCTGGGATCAAACTAGGGCCTCTCCTGTCTCTGGCCTGACCATAATATAAGTGCAGTGATGCCTGGCTTCTCTTACTTTAGGAAACATTTGCCATACAGTTTTATTGTACACCATTGTAGGAATCGATTTCATTTATTTGGCCTTTTGTCTTGATGGGGAATTTCGAGCTTTGCCAGTGCTAGCACTGCAGTGAATACTCGTGGTTGGTATAATAGTTTCATTTTAGTAAAACTGAAAACCCTCCAAGCCGTGTACCTCTGGGAATCAGTGGCTTGAGTGATTTGCTAATGAGATCATTCTCTAAGGACAGGAATGGAAGGCTTCTGGGCTGTGGATAAAGAAGAAAAATATTAAGAGTTTAATAGTTACTAACACATAAAAAATACATTCTAGTATGAAGGAGACGGCCCAAAGGGCTGAGGCTCATGCTTTCCACGTGGGAAGCTCCAGTTCAATCCCTGGAGCACTGCCGTTATACCAGAAGTCACCCGTGCGCCCCACACCCCCTTCTAAATCATTGGTTTGCTATAGCAAAGACAAGTTACTGTTTTGGAAGTGTGTGAAGGAAATGTTTCTGAGTTTATAGGAACCGCCCCTATACAATGTGCTTGGGAAGGGAGGGGACTCAGCAGCCATTTATCTGCTCAGAGTCATCAGGGCTACACCCTGGGGTGGTGGGGGTAGGGTGGACCTGGCAGTTGCGAGACAGGCTCTTGTTACACCACTTTGAGCTGTATCCCTGGTCCTACGCAAAGATTGTTGGTGTATTCCCAGCTTGGTGCTAAGGGGTCATGGTAGTGTTTGGAATTGAACTCAAGGCCCTAGACAAACAAGATGAGTGCTCTACCCGTAAGCCATGTTCCCGGTCACTACGAAAAAAAGTCTTTTTTGCAATTACCATGGGTACCAACATTGACAAGAATTTTTAAATTTTGGAAAAACATTTTTTTAAGACTTTGTGTTATATATTGATTGGGGCTATAATCAGCGGTGTTCGGGGATCATTCCTAGTGTTGCTCGAGCGGACCAACTGCTGCTCCTGCAGCTGGGTACAGTTGGCTGTGTGCAAGGCAAGTGACTCCGCCCCTATGCTATAGCTCCAGCCCATGGATACTGTGTTTTTGAACTAGATGTGCTAATTAAAAGTGATGTTAAATTGCTGAAGTAGTAAAGTGAGAATTAAAAGTTCAAGGCTCTATATTGGGGCCGAGCAATAGCCCAGCGGGTAGGGTGTTTGCCTTGCACGTGGCCGCCCATGCCGGCTAGGGTTCGATCCCCGGCATCCCATATGGTCCCCGAGCACCGCCAGGAGTATTTCCTGAGTGCAGAGCCAGGAGAAACCCCTGAGCATTGCCGGTGTGACCCAAAAAAGCAAAAATAAATAAATAAATAAATAAAAGTTCAAGGCTCTATATTATTTTAAATACTCAGTAAATAGAATTATGTGGTTAATGTTTTTTAAAGATTGGTATGTTATGTAACTATATAATATTATTCCTGATTTTGGGTTCTAAAACAAAGGGACAGAGCACATTTATTTATTTGTTACAGAGCATTTAATTATTTTTTGGTCTGAACCAGCAATAGAATCCTTAGACACAGAACAAGTGTATTTCTGAGCCATGTTCTTTTTTTGCTTTCTGGGTTACATGTGGTGACACTCAGGAGTTACTCTTGGTGCTTCCGCTTAGGAATTACTCCTGGCAGTGCTTGGGGGACCATATGGGATGCCGGGATTGAACCCGGGTCTGCCGCATGCAAGGCAAATGCCCTACCTGCTGTGTTATTGCTTTGGCCACTCTGAGCCATGTTTTTTTTTTTTTTGCTTTTTTGGGTCACACCAGGCAATGCTCAGGGTTTTCTCCTGGCTCTGTACTCAGAAATCATTCCTGGCGGTGCTCGGGGACCATATGGAATGCCGAGATCGAACCCAGGCGGCACAGGCCGACCGCATGCAAGGCAAACGCCCTACCGCTGGGCTATCGCTCCCGCCCTGAGCCATGTTCTTGATCCCCAGATTACATTTTTTGTGCTTTGAAGTACTAGCATAACTAGTTCTTTACAGTTATGTTTTTTAGGTCTAGAACTTTACAGAGATAGCCGACAAAGTTATTTAAAGATTTTTTTTGGTTGTCTCTTTATAAATAGCTGATAGTTTGATATTTCCTATAGTAGTGCTTTTGACCACACATTGTGCTGGATAAAAGAGAGTCTCAAGAGACAAGACAGGATGTAGTTCAGGATACAGTTGTGTAATAGTGGTTTTGCTTTGTTTTTGGGTTATCCTCAGCAGTGCTTGGGACTATTCCCAGCTTGGTACTTCCTCCCAAAGGTTCTCGGGGCCGTTCCGTGTTGAGCCATCCCATTCTGGTTACTCCAGCATGCTGAAACTGGAAGTTCCCTTTGAACTATCTCTTTGCTGGTCCTATTCGTGTTTTGTTTTGGTGCAACAACCAGTGATGCTCAGGGCTTATTCCTGGCTCTGTGCTACTGGTGACGTTCAGGAACTATCTGTAGTATCTGGGATCAAGCTAGGCTTGGCTGAGTGCAAAGCAGATGCTTCTCCTCTGTACTATCTCTCTGGCTCCTCTAGCAGTCTTTTTTTTTAATTTAATGTTTGAAACTAGATTTAAACACTAATTTATAAAATTGTTCGTAATATAGTTTCGGGCATTCAGTGTTTCAGCATCAATCTCACTACCAATGTGACCTTCACTCCACCAGAGTTTCCCACCTGTCCCCCAAGTCTGCCCCCTTAGCAGGCACAAAATAATTTACTTTTTGGTTGCTTGTTACAACAAAATGGCAAATGGAATGAATAGATCAACAAAAGTCAATTTTGATAGTTGTTATATCTCACAATGGTGTTACTAAAGTCATCATCTGAGCTCTAGTTGTGCCTTCCGTGTTTTCATTCATTGGACTCGGTGGACTTTTAGGCAATGTTTCTGTGTAGTTTACTGTGCTCACACTGGGCTATCAGTACTGTGAAATCAGGAGCTGTGAAATTGGGGCGATTCAGCTGCGTGGCGTCTCTTTGAGATTAATGGTGTTGCTGTGGAGCTGGACCGTTTATATACCAGAGGGTGTTGGATCTGGTGGGGTGCTGGGCATCTGGCATGGTGGGCACTTGGTGGGCCCCTAACCTGAGAAGGCTCTGAAGATATCAGCCTAGAGACCTGGTTTACCCGGGTGATGAGTGAGAGTGGTTCTCTGAGCAGTAGTTTTCATTCATTCATTCATTCATTCATTCATTCAATCTATTTATCTGTCTATTTATTTATATATTTATTTTGCTTTTTGGGTCACACCTGGCAATGGTCAGTGGTTACTTCTGGCTCTGCACTCAGGAATTACTCCTGGTGGTGTTCGGGGGATCATATGGGATTGAACCCAGGTTGGCCACATGTAAAGCAAATGCCCAACTGCTGTACTATCTCTCCAGCTTCAGATTTTTTTTTAATTTGTTAAACACTGGGGTCACATCCAGCAATGTACAGAGCTTATTCCTGACTCTGTATTCAGCAATCACTCCTGATGATAGGGGGCCACGTGGAGTGCAGGGCATGGAACCAGGGTTGGCTGCATATAAGGCAAGGGCCTTGCTCACTCTTTTATCTCTCCATGTGATCTCTCCGGTTACTCAGATTTTACAAATCTGCTTCTTTCTGTTCTGTTTTTTCCATCTCTCTTTTGCAGTGCTAGGGACTGAACCCAGCACCTTATACATAGACGGCAAGTGCTCTACCACTGAGTTGTATCCCTGGCCCTGTATTTCTCTGTTCTCTTGCTTTCCCCTACATGATCTAAAATTGTCACCACTCCCATTTAGTGCTTCTAAGCTGTAGGTAGGAAAGAGGTGAAGAGGCAAAGACTGAAAGACAAAAAGTGCTGTGTCAGCTAACTTGCTATGGTAAGCATGTACTTGCTTTGGAATTGATTTCTTGAGTGTAGATGAAGGCAGAGGAGAAGCAGGCTGTGAGAGGCCTTTAGCCATTAAAATAATAATCAATGCTATGCAGTAGAAGAGGGGTTAAGTTAATTTTAAACTTTGCTTGCATTCAGATAGTTAGTGATAAATATAATTTATGAGTGATCAACTCCATGTATCACACTTTGAAAAGACTTTCCAATGCTAACAAAGTAAACTCTGTAAACCTTCAAGTTCTTATAAAGGTTTAAAAGTAAAATAAAAGTAAAATAATATGATATCTTGGTTGTATTTAATTAAGCAATTGATTGCAAAATACAGTTGACATATTCGGTATTTAGAAAAGAACTTAGTCATACTAAATTTTACACATTACCTTTGCTCTAGGATAACTATTAAGCTTTGTTTAGTTTATGGAGGTTGTAAATTTAGTACTTTTATCACAAAGACATTTCTGTTATGAAGGCATTTGAACTAAAGTATTTTGGAGTCCAAGTTTAAATGAAGCTTATTCTTTCTTAAGGAACTAGAGAAACATTTCTTAGGGGCTTTGCTTTTGATTTTCAGTAAACATACATAGAAGTGAAAAGCATAACTGTGGTGTAAGAATATGTTGGAATTGGAGACCTTTATTTTAAATCTGGGCTAATACTCTCGCTTTGAGATTTTGTTAAAACAACGACTTTGAATCTCAATTTCCATATTTGCAATACTTGGTATGATGAGAAATTACTATTTCATGTGCATGCTGTGAGGAGTAATTAAATTATAACAAATAAAAGTCCTCAGATAAGTATTGGTTTATTTATTTTCTTAACACATAGAGCAAGGTTTCCATAATAAATTGCCTTCAAGGTTAAACTATCAAATAAAAAACGGGTAGGTAGTAATTGAGTAAAAATTGTCACTTAGTTTTGAGAAAGAGGATTAATAACCTTGTTAGGTTCAGTTGAAAGATAGAACATCTCCTCCTCTATAATGAATTGCTATAAGATATTTTATCCTGTTAGGAAGGAAAATTGGTTTCCATGCTGGGCTTTTATGTTAATTTTTCAAAATAAAAGATAAAAGTGAATTTCTTTTTCCACAGGAGATGTTGGTTTTATTTTTTTTTTAAATCCTAAATATAGGAAAGCCATACCCTTTATCAAACAGATGAGTAACTCTTAGATCCAGAAATCTCTTGTTCTAAACTGAAACTGCCGACAACCCCTGCTGTAGGCCCCTGGCTGCCAATTTTTATACAAATCTCAATTTTCTTTTTTCAGTAAAGCAAAAGAGGGTTTTTTTTTTTTTTTTTTTTTTGTTTTGTTGTTGTTGTTGTTGTTGGGCCATACCTGACAGTGCTCGGGAGTTACTCCTGGCTTTGGCAGGGATCACTTCTGGTGGGCTTTGGGAACCATACGGGGTTTCAGGGATCAAACCCGGGTCTTCAACATGAAGGCAAGGGCCCTACTCACTGCACTACCGCTCCAGCCCTCAAAACAGTTTTCAATGAAAGAAATTTGGAGAAGTGTGAAGGAAGCTAAAGAGAGAGATGCATGTTCAAGGGATAACACATGTTTCTCCAGAGACAAAAAAGCCCAGTAAAACCTTTACCCATAAAGACTGTCTTCATAACTCTTGGTGGAGCCAGGAAACCAGAAGTTAGATTTTTTTTTTTCTTATTTGGCCACTCCAGGAGGAGGAGGAGTTCCCAGCACCAACTGCCAAAGTCTGCTCCACTCACTGAACATTGTGCACTGTGAATGGTCGTTCTGACTGCAGGTTCCCCAAAATGATCCCCACCGTGTTTAAAAGGCCCAGCCTCTTTAAAAGAGGAAAATTTCTCCCCCTATATTAAAAATACTTGTTCAGTATAGAAGTAGACATGTTTAAAAAAATTATATAGTAAAGGGGCCGGAGTGATAGCACAGCGGGTAGGGCGTTTGTCTTGCATGCAGCCGACCCAGGTTTAATCCCTGGCATCCCATATGGTCCCCTGAGAACCACCAGGTGTAAGTCCTGAGTGCAGAGCCAGGAGTAACGGCTGAGCATTGCTGGGTGTGACCCAAAGCTATATATATATATACATATATATATATATATGTATGTATATATAGTAAAGATAAAAACATGTAACTGAGATGATGGAAGTGTGGTACCTTATTGTGATTATTTCATAATATGTGCATATGTCAAGTCAACATGTTGTATACCTTAAGCAGTGTCATATGCCAATTATATCAGTAAGACTAGAAAAAATACAAAGATAGACAAAAATGAGTGAAAATGATTTAGCTTTGGGGCTGCGGCCGGGCAGAGTGCAAGCTGTATGTGTGTGAGGTCCTGGGGCCCACTGTCAGAGAGGAAGAAGTAGTCATTCTCATAAAGGAATCGTGTCTTGGGCCATCAGCTCCAGCAGTATTGTTCTAGAGAAATTACAGGGGCCAAAATGTTTTCCCTTCTTTCCTTCTATGTTCTTTGGCTGGAATAGGAGAAAAAATGTAATTATGTACATATGTGAACTCTACGACCTGAGTCTCAAAGGCAAGTTGGCACTCAGGAATTTTTTTCTTAGCTACGGAAAGACAAGGAAGTGGCTAGGGTGTGGAATTTCAAAGTGGGAGGAACTAATTTCTGGGAAAAGAGGGAAAAAATATATTTTGCAACATTCAGGTGCTCAGGGCTTAGTCCTGGCTCTGTGCTCAGGGCTAACATGTCAGAGCTTGGGGAACTACATGCAGGGCTCTAGGGATTTAGCCATGGCCAGCCACTGCTGTGCAGGTCCCTTAACACCTGTACTGTTGCTTCTTAACACCTGCACCGTCTTGGCCCCCAGAGATTTTTGTTATTGGTCCTGGGGAATCTAGTGTTTTGGAATATCTGGCAGTATTCTCAGGGGTTACTTCATACTCCGGCAGTGCACAGGGGAAACATATGGGTTGCAGGGGATTGAACCTGGGTCTGCTTCCTACAAGGTAAATGCTCTACCTATTGTCCTATCCCTAACGGCCCTAGTGTTATATTTTAATGTGGTGGGGATGGAGCCTAGAGCTTCAGTCATGTAAAGCATACGCTTGATTGTTGAGTCACGTTCCTAGACTCACAGCATAAAGTTTAAAGTTCATCCATCAGCCAGAGAGAAAGCTCAAAAGGCTGAACATATGCTTTGCATACAGGAAGTCCAAATTCCTGTTAGTGCTAAGGGTGATCTCTGAGCACCACTAGATATGACCTTCAAATTATCACCCAAAAGTTTGTTCTTGTGGTAGAATTTATTAGTATATTGTTATTGTTATTGTTTCAGGGCCACACCTGGCAATGCTCAGGGGTTACTCCTGGCTTGCCACTCAGGAATTACTCCTGGCAGGCTCTGGGGACCAGCTCATGGGATGCTGGGGATTGAACCCAGGTCTTCTGTGTGCAGAAGACCTGGGTTCCTATCCTCTGTACTATTTTTATGTGGGTTTTTGGGCTATACCTAGTGGTGCTTGGGTTCCACACAGCTTGCTTTCTGGCTGGTCTCAGGGGACCATGCAGTGCTGGCATTAAATCTGAGTCTTCTGTGTACAAGGCATGCACTCAGCCCACTGAACTCTTTCTTCAGGTCCTATATTTTCTGCTTTCAAATGGTGGGAAAATATTTCTTTTTGTGGGGATAGAATACATGTTTATTGATTCATTAGTTGATGGGCATTTGGGTTTCTCCCCCCCGTGGACCGTACTCTATTTGGGCCTTCTGGCTCTGTGTTCAGGGGCTCACCTGGTGCTCACCTGGTGGTACTCAGATGCTGGGACTAAACCAGAGTAGCTTCATGCAAGGCAAGCACTTTTGCCCTGTGCTAGCTGGCTTGCTCTCTGCACTTTTTGACTGTTATGGAAAATGCTGCTATAAATATTTGTGTGGGAATTTTTAGCTGGTCATGTTTTTTTGTTATTTTTAAGTTTTTGGGGTACACTGGTGATGCTCAGGGGTTACTCCTATGCAAGGCAAGCACACTGCATGCTGTACTGTCTTAGGTGGGTGAAAGGCAAGCATGCTACACACTGTACTGTCTCTCTAGTCCCTGTTTGATCATATGTTTAACATTTTTTTTGGTGGGGGTTGGGTCAAATCAAGGGAATATTCCTAGTTTTGTGTTCAGGGGTGGTTCTCTGGAGAATGTAATCTGTTTTGGGGACCAGGCCAGAGTCAGCTCCATGCAAGGAGAATGCCTTACCTCCTGTCCTCTCTCTCTCTGGTCCTGGCCATATGTTTTAAATTGTCAGGGATATATAACTAAGACAGGAATTGCTTTCCATTCTTTCTAGCATTTGATTTTCGCCTTTTGATTTTAGCTATACTAATGGATGTGAAGTGAAATCTCATTGTGGTTTGAATTTATTTTTCCCCACATAAGAATGATGTACATATTTCCATGTGTCTTTTGTCCATCTTGTTTATTTTCCTTAGAAAAAAGTCTGTTGTCATCCTTTTCCATTTTATAAAAAAAATTGAGTCATCGTTTTATCCTTTTTGGTTTTCATTACATTATGGCAGTTCTGTACAGATTCTGGATCTTGGATTCCTTTCTGGTACATGACTGGTAAATTATTTTTCTCATTTAGTGGGTTCCCCTGTCAGTTTCTTGGTGTTGGGGTAAACCCAGGGCCTCCTGCTTACCAGGTGTGCACTATGGCAATATCCCCATCCTCATTTTCTCTCTCTCTTTCTCTCTTTCTCTTTCTTTCTTTCTTTCTTTCTTTCTTTCTTTCTTTCTTTCTTTCTTTCTTTCTTTCTTTCTTTCTTTCTTTCTTTCTTTCTTTCTTTCTTTCTTTCTTTCTTTCTTTCTTTCTTTCTTTCTTTCTTTCTTTTCTTTCTTTCTTTCTCTCTCTCTCTTTCTCTCTCTCCCTCCCTCCCTCCCCTCCCTCCCTCCCTCCCTCCCTCCCTCCCTTCTTCCCTCCCTCCCATTTTTTTGAGGTCACACCCAGTGATGCTCATCGGTTACTCATGGCTCTGCACTCAGAAATTACCTCCTGGCGATGCACATATCATTTAATGAGATGTCAGGGATCGAACCCCAGTCAGCCACATGCCTTATCCGTTACCCTGTCCCTCTGCATCTCCCCCCAACTTCCTCAATTTCTTGATAGTGATCTTTGATGTAGAAAGGTGTTTTCTTAATTTTAGGCACCGTGATTTACAGTACTGTTAACAATAGGGCAGAGAAGTTTTTTTATTTATATTTTATCTAATTACTATAGGTTTGGCCATGTGTTACAATAGTGATGCCATTTTATGATTTTGGTGTGCAGAGTTGCCATACTTTACCACCACCAAAGTGCCCAAGATCACCCACCAATATCCCGTTACTCTAGTCTGGGTTTTTATTTATTTTATTTTTTTTGTCTTTTACTTTTTTGGGTCACACCTGGTGATACTCAGGAGTTACTTCTAGCTCTGCTCTCAGGAATTAGTGATTGGGGGGGACCATATAGGATGCTGGGGATTGAATCCGGTTGACCGTGTGTAAGGCAAAGCCCTTCCTGCTATACTGTCACTCCAGCCCCAAACTACTAGACTGTTTGATCATTATCCAACACCAACACTAGTTTGGTGTTCTTGGGTCTGTAGTCAAGAACCAAGGGTTTGTTATCATTTGATATTGTCTAATCTTTTTTTTTTTTTTTGCCTTTTTGGGTCACACCCAGCAATGCTCAGGGTTTCTCCTGTCTCTGCACTCAGTAATTACTCCTGGCGGTGCTCGGGGCCATATGGGTTGCGGGGATCAAACCCAGGCGGGCATGGGCGGCCGCGTACAAGGCAAGCGCCCTACCCACTGGGCTATTGCTCCGGCCCCAGATATTGTCTATTCTTTCTCTTTTGTTTTTCTGTATACCACAGATGAGTGAGATCATTAAGTATTTTTTTCCTTTCTCTCTGACCTGCTTTGCTTAACACCCCCTCCAGTTTCATCCACATGGATGCATGATTCCATCTTCTGGCTCTGCACTCAGGAATTACTCCTGGCAGTGTTTGGGGACCATATGGGATGCCAGGGATCAAACCCAGCTTGGATGCGTGCAGCGCAAATGAAGGCAAATGTCCTAACCAATGCGCTGTCGCTCTGGCCCCCTTGTTTGTTGTTTTTTTCTTTTTGGGCCACAGCTGGTGCTGCTCAGGGCGTACCTCTGGCTGTTTGTTCCGAGATCACTTTTGGTGAGTCTCAGGGGATCATATGTGGTGCTGAGGTTTGAACCTTAGCTGACGTGCCTTATCCTCTGTGCCTTATGCTCAGGGGTTTCTCCTGTCTCTGCACTTTTGGGTCACACTCAGCAATTCTCACCATTGCCCTGATAACAATTCCTTAGTATTATATCAGCATGATGATTGTGTCCAAAAGTGTTTCAATGATGTATTTCCAGATTTACCTATATTTATTAGAAATCAAAAGATTTGTTGTAAAATTGTATACATTCCTAACTTTTGACAAAAATATTTGAAACATTAAGTGGAAAAACTCAGTTTTATGATACCTTATATGCTCATGATCAGGAGTTATCAACTCTGTAAAGATTCAGATACAGATAAATCTCAATTTCTTTGAAGGACTAGTAAATTTTTAGGCTGTGAAGGCCAGATGGTCTCTCTCACAACTACTCAATTCTGCGTTTGTAGTGAGAAAGCAACCATAAACAACAGGTGAATGAATGGGCATGGCAGTGTTCCAGTAAAAATTTATTTACAAAATGTTAGGCTCAGCTGGATTTGGCCAGGGATGTAGGTTGCCAGTCCCTGATCTGGATTAAACAGTTAACAGATTGCTATATTTGCTTTTCCTGTAATGAGATTGTCTGTACATAAATATTTTTTCTGAACCACTTGTAGCTAAGTTGCAATCATATGGGCACTATACCCATTAATATTTCAGCATGCATCTCCTAAAAATAAGCACATTCCCTGGCATAACCACAAGCCATTATTACAGCTAAGAACATTATAATTTTGTTCTTTTTATTAGAACAAGATTATATAACATAGCTTACATTGTATGAAAACCCTTAGATTTTCTTCTCAGCTATTACAGCCTCTGAGCTCTCTCTATCCTTATAACTTTTCCCCATCTTGATTCTTTATTTTTTATTTTGGTTTGGACCTGTATGGGGGATGTAGGGGAACTTGATTAACTTCTTTAGGAAGGAATTTATTGGGTAACATTATTTGCTTATTTTATTTGACCCACTTACAGTATCAAAATGAATATTGGAATTTCTTCATGTATTTGCTGTTTAATTTTAAAATCCTGTTTCATTTCTTTATCACTTGTATCACTTGTCTTCCCATTGTTCAACAGTTTGCTCAAGCCGGCACCATTAACATCTCCACACATCTTGTGCATGCTAGTGTAGCCCAAGGGCATCTGCTTGCTCAGGAACACCAAGAGCCTCAAACCATTCGATCAGGTCATGGGAATGAGGTCTATAATTGTTTCTGGTTTTTGGCATATCAGATACAACATGGGTAGCTTGCCAGGCTCTGCCGTGCAGGTGGTATACTCTCAGTAGTAGGCCCTCATCTTGTGCATTTACTGATGAACTGCACAACAGGGAGCGATGGGCTTTTCTCGTGGGTGGAGCTCTGATGAGCTATGGAGTTCAGATGTTGAAAATGACTGCCCTCATGGTATGGGGGTTCCTCTGACTTTTTGCAAGGCTCTATTGGGATGGCAGGCCACGACTAGAACCCGCCTTCCCTCCCGGGCACCTCATGATCAGCTGAGCACAGGGAGTGCCGGGTAGCCGCTCTGCCCTACCAGAACTCTGTATTTGAGTTCTCATTTCTTTATATGACAAATTATGGGAAGTTTATAATGAAATGAAGATATCTCATTTCTTCATATATAATCTCTAATTTCTATTTGATTGTTTATATGCATTGCATGAAGGGTGTGTAATGCCCATTATGTGCTTTCAAAAATGACCAGTTTCTGGGGTTGGAGCAATGGCACAGTGGGTAGGGGATTTGCCTTGCATGCTGCCGACTTGGGTTCGATCCCGGCATCCCATATGATCCCCGAGTACTGCCAGGGAGTAACCCCTGAGCAACGCTAGGTGTGACCCAAAAAAAAAAAAAAAAAAAAAAAGACCAGTTTCTGAGTTTACATGTTAAAAGGAGAGGAAAGTATTATAAGTGTCTTACTTTTTTAAATTAAAATTTTATGTAAACTGCAGATAAAAACTGTTCCACTTTGGAGGCCAGAACTATAGTACAGCTGATAGGGCACTTGCTTTGCATGTGGCAAATTCTGGTTTGATTCCTGGCACACCATGATCCTCTGAGCCCCGGAATAAGCTCTGAGCACAGTCAAGTGTAGTCCAAAAACCCCAACCAAAGCCAATCTACCCTGTTTTTGGTGCTGCTGGAGGCGTGAACCCAGGGCTGTCTCCTTGTGTAAGACTCCTCTGTTGTGTAAGACTTGTGTAAGACTCCTCTGTTGGGGATGCTGCCGGGGTCCCTGACAGTGTCAGGACAGAAGTTCTCTTCTACCTCCGAGGACGCCGGGGGAATGGATGAAAACTCACGAGTCTGGTGCAGTTCCAAAAAGGCTTTTAATAGTACAAAAGCTTTTCCACATCAAACCAATATAATGAAAGAACTCTAGCTCTGGTCTGAACTTAGACCATACAAAAGAGCCTAAAGTCTCCCACCAAAGGGAGAGGATCTCACCCGAGCTGAGTCCTGCCCAGAAGAAGGAGCAAAAGGCCAAAGAGCAAAAAGCCAAAAGCCAATAGCCAAAAGCAAAAGGCCAAGGAGCCAAAAGCGAAAAGGCCCAAGGTGAAGGGGCCTCTAGTCAGTCCCCTTATATACACCAAAGTAATCCAACCGGGAGGGTCATGTCAACAAAGAACTCTAAACAGAGTGTAGTGCCACACCCTATTGTAGGTATAAACAAAGATTATGCCAAGGACTAATTCCGAGATTATCTCTTATGTAAAACACTGGAGAGAGAGAGAGGACTGATATAAAGTAATACATCTTAATTTCATGAGCTTCATGTAATCTAGATGGTACCTACAAGGTCCTTCTTATTATTATCTGCACCAGGGTGATTCTGAGTATCTTGTTCTCATGTACTGAAAGGGTCACATTTGCCTGCTTAGAGCAAACTAGTATGATCCTTGCTATAGTCTTCCTATAGTCTCAACGTAGCCAAGGTGGTAGTCTCCTGGTAAATTCTAACTGTCCCACGCTGGGTGCAGTGGGTATAAAGAGAAGCTGTGCCCAATCTAGAAAACATAGACGTCTTAGTAGATGTATAAGTCAGAAGTTATTCAATCAAGGTTACTTCTGTAACTGCCACACCCTCTAGCAGTGTTTACATAGAAGAGAGGTTTCATTAGAATGAACCTTGGCTTAAATAGATTAAGCTGTGAGTGAGCAAAACACCAAAGCTCCCAGATTAGCTAGATCTGTCATCCAGCAGTCCTCTATCTCTATGCTGCATCCCTTACCTGGAGCCATTCGGCTCTTTGTGTTACTAATTTATCTCAGGGCCTTTCACCAATTTTTCTCCCATCTAAGTAAACATCCAAATTTACTACTGTCTATTGTCAGTATTATCTGTCTCATACTTAGGATGTAAAACATTTCCTTAATTTTAAGTGTGTTGGCATCACTTGTATCACTTATATCCACTTGTCTTCCGTTGTTCCTCAATTTGCTGGAGCAGGCACCAGTAACATCTCCCAATGTCCTGTTGCATGCTAGTGAGCCCAAGGGCATCTGCTCGCTCCAGGAACACAAAGAGCTTCAAACCATTCTTTCAGGTCATGTGAATGAGGTCTATAATTGTTACTGGTTTTTGGCATATCAAATATGACACAGGTAGCTTGCCAGGCTCTGCTTTGAGGGTGGTATACTCTCAGTAGTAGGCTTTCCTCTTGTGTATTTACTGATGAACCAGCTGTGCGCAATGGGGAGACATGGGCTTTTCTCTTGGGTGGAGTTCTGACAAGCTGTGGAGTCTGGATGTTGAAAATGGCGGCCCTCATGGTTGGGGGGTTCCTCTGGCTTCTTGTGAGGGCTCTATTGGGATGGTGGGCCAGGGCTAGAAGTCACCTTCCCTCCCGGATGCCTCATGATCAGCTGAGTGTTGGCATAGCTGTAGAAATTGTAACTTAAGTTAGGAATAGTGTGTAGCAAGATGAGATGAGCAGGGAAGCGAGGGAAATGGAACTATATCCCCTGCTTATAGATTGGGAGGATAAATATCAAAATGTCAGTACTCACCAAAGCACTGTACAGATTCAATGCATACCTATGTCTTTATTTTTTCTGTTTGGGTCACACCCGGCAATGCTGAGGGATTACTTTTTGGCTCTGCACTCAGGAATTACTCCTGGTGGTACTCAGGGGACCATATGGGACTCTGGAGACCAAATATGGGTTGACAGAATGCAAAGCAAAAGCCCTACCCACTGTGCTATCACTCCGGCTCCCTCAATAGATTCATATGGAACAATAAGATACTCCTCAAACACCCCCCCATAGCTAAAGTAGTGCTTGGGAAAAAGAAGATGGGAGGCTTCACTATCCCCAACTTCAAGCTATACTACAAAACAGTAATTAAAACAGCATGGTACTTGAATAATGAGAGACTCAGATAAGTTGAATAGAGTTGAATATCTTGAGACAGATCCTCAGGTATATGATGTTAATCTTCAATAAAGGAGCAAAAAATATAAAGTGGAGCAAGGAAAGCCTCTTTAGCAAGTGATGTTGGGAATACTAGTCAGCTACGCAAAAAAAAAATGCATTCAGACCTCTTTCAATTGCCATGCACAAAAATCAAATCAGAATGAATTAAAGAGGCTCGATATCAGACCTTAATCCATAAGGCACATATATAGAAAAAAATGTAGGCAGAACTCTCCTTACCACTGAAGCTAAAGGCATCTTCAAGGATGAAACACTATTCACCAAGCACGTAGAGGCATAGATAAATATATGGGACTACATTATACTATGGAGCTTCTGCACTTCAAAGAAAACAATGATGAGGATACAAAGACAGCTCACAGAATGGGAAAAACCGTTTACCCAGCAGTCATCGGATAGGGGTTAATATCTGAGATGTATAAGGCACTGGTAAAACTTTACAGGATAAAGTACAACCCCATCAATAAATGGGGAGAAGAGGCGAACAAGAAATACAAGTGGCCAAAAGGCACATGAACAGATGTCCTATATATCACTAATCATCAGGGAGATGCAAATAGAAACAATGGGCTTTCATCCCACACTCGGAGACTGGCACACATCTAAGAGAACCAGAGCTAGTGTGGATGCAAAGAGAAAGGACTCTCATTCACTGTCAGTGCAGCTATTGGCCCGTGAAAAACAATATGGACATTCCTCAAAAAACTAGAAATTAAGCTTCCATATGACCCAGCAATACCATTCCTGGGAGTATACCCCGTAGGTCCAGAAACACTGCAGAAAAAACATCTGCATGTCTCTCTTTGTTGCCTTCATATCCTCGAGAGCCAGAATCTGGAAACAACTTGAGTACCTGAGAAAAGATGTGTGAATAAACTATGGTACATCTATACAATGGAATACTATTGTGTAGCCATTAGGAAAAGTGACGTCACATTTGCTTATAGATGGAAATCTAGAGTTTCAGGCTGAGTGGCGTGAGTCAGAGGGAGAGGGCATAGAATGATCACACTCATTTGCATCTATATAAAAGCATAGTATGAAAGTAATACCCAAAGATAACAGAAACAAGGGGCAAGGAGGACTTGTCCTCAGTAGGAACTTGCCACCAGATTGGGGGGAGTTAGGACAAAGAAGGGAACCACTGTGGCAGTGGTAGTTGGAAATGATCACTGTGGGCAAGAGTTGGGTTCCCAAAGGAGGGGCTTACTTCTGGCTCTTCATTCAGGGATCATTCATCGCTGAGCTTGGGAGGCCGTATGTGGTTCAGGATCAGACCCAGGTCAGCAAGGCAAGTGCCCTATCCACGGAACTATCTTTCCTACTCCTATAAACTCATTTTTATGGAAGCAAAGAATGATTCTCTAGGTTATGGAGAAAGAGCTCAAAAGGCTGAACACTGTTGTGCATGTGGGAGGCCTGGGATCAGTATCTGGTAGTACGTGGTTCCCTGAATGCTGCCAGAAGTGATGTTCCCCAGTGCTGAGCAGGAGTATCTCCTGAGCGTTGCTAATTGTGGCCCCCAAACAAACAACAATGGTTTTCTGAGCTTCATTTTACCCAATGTATTTTTAGTTCTTGATTTAGAGATGGCTATAAGAGTATGCTACCCACGGCAGAGCCTGGCAAGCTACCCGTGTTGTATTTGATCGCCAGATACCAGTAACAATTTTAGACCTCATTCCCATGACCTGATGGAATGGTTTGAGGCTCTTTATGTTCCTGGAGCAAGCAGGTGCCCTTGGGCTCTACTTACATGAGACAGGTCATATGGAGATGTTACTGGTGCCCGCTTCGAGCCAATCAATAATGAGCGGGAAGACAGTGATACAGTGATTTTTTTTTGGGGGCGTGTGGGGAGAGGCACACTCTGTGATGCTCAGGGATTACTTCAGCTTAGGAATCACTCCTGGTGGTAATGCCTGCCGGGACCATACCTGGGGACCAAGCAGAAAGATTTGGGTGTGACACTTGGCGGTGCGCAGGGCTTACCGGCTCTCTGCTCAGCATAACTTCTGGCAGTGCTTGAGGGACCATATGAAGGTGCCGGGGTGAACCCAGGCCATTGTGTGCAAGGCAACTGCCTTGCCCATTGTACTATAGTTCTGGTCCCCAGAAAAGGGTTTTGGAGTAGGATGGATAGATAAAGATTTTGGAATTTCAAGCAGTTTATGCAAAGGCAGTTGTATAAGAACCCTTCAAATGGTTCTTTATGGCTGGAACTTAAAGTGTCTGTGTGTCAAGCTAAGGATTTTGACAATTCTTAGCTGCATTTTCATTGAGAGCAAAGGAAATATGGGTCTGTTCCAGTGAGGCTTTTATTAAGACTACAAAACATGTGGACTCAGTAAAACAGAGGTATATCTCTAACTTAGGTTCCAGATTTGCTGGTTTAAAAACATTTTTTAAAAAAAATGGAATCATAAAAAAACAAATAAAAATGGAATCACCATGAAATAGATCGTTACAAAGCTGTTCATGATTGGGTTCTTCAGTCATACAGTGTTCCAACACCCATCTCTCCACTAGTGCACACTTCTAACCGCCAATGTCCCAGTTTCCCTCCCACCATCCCCCGTCTCTTCCCTCCCACCTGCCATTCTATGGTAGACACTTTCTCTTCTCTCTCAGCTTTGCTGATTTGAGGATCATTAAGGACTTGTATTCCTCCATCTGCTTCACTGTGCTTTGGCATAGCTTCTCTAACCTGCGGCCTGCGATTGCTGTTCTGCCGTCCACCATGTTCAGATTACAGGCTCCTTGCTGTATCTAGTCTCTTCGTGTGACTTAACTCCGTCTACTGTATTTAGCTTTTCGTAGAAGTCTCATCCACTGATTTCTGCTTCCAGCTCACTCACCAGTCATTCGCAGCAAGGAAGGTTGGAAGTGTGAACTTTCCCCATGCTGTGTGCTCCCACAAATAAAACTAGGGCCGGGGACTGGAAAGTACAGAGGTTCAGGCTCATTCCTTGAATGCAACTGACCTCTGCTTGATCCCCTGCCATGGCATGGTCTCCTGAGCATTGCTGGATGCAGCCCTGGAGACAACAACCCCCAAGAGATTACTTATTTTTTGCTTTTTGGGTCACTCCTGACTGTGCTCAAGAATTACTCCTGGCTCTGCACTTAGGAATTACTCCTGGTGGTGCTTGGGAGAACATATGAGATGCCAGGAATTGAACCCAGGTCAGCTGAGTATAAGGCAGATGCCCTACTCGCTGTGCTATCGCTATCGTACTACTTTTTCATAATGTTGGGTTTGGCTTTGGAAGCGGCATTGAGGGATGCCGGGGTGGCCCGGTAATTCCTAACACCTCAGAGTCCAAGCTGCAGCACATCCTAGACCCTCTGGTTGAATGGCTGACCCTGTTGGCGGAGAATTGACTGGGAAATAAAACCTGGACCTGTTAGTAAGGAAGAAAGAGAAAACGTGTGTATGACGGGTTGCTTGGAAAATATACCACAAACGTCCCTGCTGTGGCAGGGGTCCAGCTGTAGTCCTCCTGCCTGGGAGAAGTGCTCTGTCCCTGAACTTCATCCCCATCTCTGTTGCTTTCATACATGAAGTTAATATTTGAACCTTTGGTTTTTTAAAAATCCTTTCCAGTCAAACTTTTAGTAAAATTAAATGTTTTAATATTAAAGGGAGAACTCCACCATTCTCCCTGCATTAACTCCACCGTTCTCCCTGCATTAACATCGCCTCAGAGGCGTGGTCGTCCCTTCCCCCTCCATCTTGTCGAGCCTGGTGGCCCTGCCCATGAGCTGCCCACGGGCCAGCACAGGGCCTCACGGACGGCTGGGGAGGCTGGCGGCTCGCGCCGGGCCTAGCTGACCATGGAACCGGGGAGGGCAGATGGGTTTTGGGAGTGGGCCCGTCGCCTCTGAGGGGTCCCGAAGCAGCTGGATGAGACTCGCCCACCACACTAGCCACCATTTTTGCTGTCCGGACGCTGCAAAATGGCCTCAGACCAGATCAACAGAGCAAAGCCAGTTTGAGCCCAGGTCGCGCGGCCCTGCGGTCCACTAAAATAGTGAACCAGTAATGCCTTTTAATGCACTGCAGTCAACGAAGAGCAGGAAAGTTTGTTGGGAAGGAGATATAAAGAGGAAAGAAATGACGTACAGAACCTGCCAAGTGGTTGAGGTGCGGGAGGGGGAGGGAGGTGGGAACATTGGTGATGGGAGATGGGTTTGGGTGGAGGGTGCGTGTTGGAACACTGTGGAACTAAGGCTCTACATGAGCATCTTTCAATTAAAAAAAAAGGTGGAATCTACCACGGACATGTGGGAATCAGAGGTTAGGTAAGACAGAGAAGGGAACAGTGTGCTAATATTTGTCAACAATGATAATACCAGTCTAGAACTGAGCATTGAATATAGGAAAAGGATATACATGATGATCTCTGAATGTATGTATTGCAATCCACAATGTGTAAGAGAAGAGAAAAGGAGAGAGAGGAGATAGGGAATTTGCCATAGAGGTGGGCTGGGGAGGGGGAGGGAAGTGGGGACATTGGTGTTGGGAAGTGGGCGCTGGTGGAGGGATGGGTGCTGGAACACTATGTGATGGAAACCCAAACATGAACATCTTTGTAATTGTATATCGCATGGCGGTGTAATAAAATATTAAAAAAAAAAAAAAAAAACATACGCCTCAGAGACCTGGGCCCTACGAAAGCAGGATGAGAATGCTATTCGGGTCTCCCAGAGAGGAATCGAAAGAGCTATGCTTGGAATATCACGCCTCACTCAAGTGAGAGAAGGAATCCGAGTTCCGACCTCCGTTGCTGTTCCAGAGTCAGGGGCCGCTGTCTCGTTTGCCAAGGCATCGAAAATCAGATGGGCTGGACATGTAATGCGATTTGGGACGACCACTGGACTAGAGCCGTTACTGACTGGATCCCACGGGATGTCAAAAGATCACGTGGCCGCCCACCTACAAGATGGTCAGACTTCTTAGTCAAGACCCTGAGCGAATGGTTTGAGGCTCTTTGTATTCCTGAAGCAACCAGGTGCCATTGGGCTACACTGGCACGTGATAGGGTCAAATGGAAATATTACTGGCGCCCGCTCGAGCAAATCGATGAATAACGGGATGTCAAGTGATCAAGAATATTAAAGAGGACTAGCCTGACAGGAATGACAGTGAGAGATACAGGTATTTTTTTTCTCCCTTCGCTTTGATATTGTAATATATGGGTTTGCACATCTGGTTGTGTGTGGTGCTTACACATAACTTTGTTGTGATGCTCTGAGGGCCACACTAGCAGTAGCAGGCATCTTACTTGATGTGGGGTAATGCCAAGGATAGAACTCATGACCTCATGCAGTCAGGGTAGAGTACTCTTCATTGAGCAGTGTCCCTGGCCTACAGTTGCATTAAAAACAAACAGCTGGGGCCAGAGTGACATTACAGTGGGGAGGGCATTTATTTGCCTTGCACGCGGCCACGACCCAGATTCAATCTCCGTTATTCCATATGGTTCCCTGAGCACTGGCAGGAGTAATTCCTGAGTCAGGAGTATCCCTGAGCATCGCTGGGTGTGATCCAAAAAGCCAAAATCCAAACAAGCAACTATAGAGGTCTAGAGAGATTGTACAGGAGAGAAGGCACTTGTCTTGCGTGTGGCTATAATAACTGTAACCCTGGTTCAGTCCTTGGCATCTCATAAGGAAGGTCCCCTGAGCACTGTCAGCGGTCACTCCTGAGCATAGAGCCAAAAGTAGCCGCCGAGCTCTGCTTCTGGGTATGGCTCCTCTTCCCCCTACATGCCGGAAGTACACAGTATGATATTTCAAACAAGTAAAAAAGATATTGAAAAAAAAGATATGTATTTTTTTCCCTGTAAGATGAAATACTGATTTTCCTTTCTTATACTTTCCAGATTTTATTCGATAATATATTTTGCTTTTCAGCCACAATGAAAAACAGTGCTCAGGGCTTATTCCTGGCTCTGCATATATTCCCTGGCAGGCATGAGTGACCATATGGGGTAGTTGGAATGGAACTCAGGTCAGCCTCATGTAAGGCAAATGCCCACCATTGCGCTACCGTTGTAACCTTCTAACTTTGAATTGGGTAGAATTCTCTTTAACAGTTAAGAAGGCTTTGAGGAGCTGTGCAAAATGGAAGATTTTTGTTATTTATATTTTGGCTTTTGGGATTACACCCAGCATTACTCAGGGGTTACTCCTGGCTGTGCACTCAGGAATTACTCCTGGTGGTGCATATGGGATGGGGCTGGGCGTGGGAGGGAATCAAATCCAGGCCGACCCAAGGCAAATGCCCTCCCTGTGTCTTATCATCCCTCTGGCCCCAGATTTTTTGTTGTGTTTTGGTTTTTTGGCCACACCTGGCTGTGCTCAGGGCTTAGTTCCTGGTTCTGCACTCTGGGATCACTTCTCTCCCTTAGAGGACTGTGTGGGGGGGTGTTTGTAGTGTACTCTCTCTCCAGCCCCAGATTTTTATTTTTTTTTAATTCTCCCTGGATTATAAATCCTGGAACATTTAATAGATGTTCCAGGATTTATAATACTGTTAATGATAGTGTTTGCTTGTGTTATTCTAAAACCACACCTATCACCAGAGTATCTTTGCCTGCACCAATGCCCCAGGGACCCTCCCAGCACCCCCAGGTAAGCTCATTTCTGTAGCCCTCCTCTTTAGTTCTGTTTCTTTTGGCCATCTGTTTCTCCCTTGCTGTATCTTCATATCCCCCTTATGAGAGAGAGAATTCTGTATCTGTTCCTTTCCTTTGATCTTACTTGGCATGATATCCTCTAGTGTCAACTGTGTGGTGGCAGCTTGCAAAATGAAGGTTTTTATTGTGTGGTGCTTGGTGCGGGGCTTGGGAGTCATTCATTCTTGGTGGTGCTGGAGCACCGTACCATGCTCGGAATTGAACCCAGGGCTCCAGCATGCTCTCTGGTCATATAAGCTGTCTTCGCCCCAAATGGAAGATGTTTATAGACAGAAAGGAGATGAGATACAAAAAAGATGAGATTGTTTCAGGCTAGGTTAGCATCAGTCATTACCCTCAATCACTTTTCTATGCATAGTGTTGAAGGGGGACTCTTAGGCAATTACCTTGTGATGCTGACCAGGAAATTCCTGGTTGCCTGGTAAAAGGATGTATATCTTGGAGAAGCTGAAATTGCAATTAAGTTAAGTATATGAGTCCTGATTTGGTGATGTGGTCCTTAGCCTAATAAGTGATTCCATTTTGGAGTCATAAAAGTTATGGAGTTTCCATAATTTTAAAGGACATAGTAGGGGCCAGAGTGATAGCCCAGCGGGTAGGGCGTTTGCCTTGCACACGGCCAGCCTATGCCGGCCTGGGTTCGATCCCCGGCATCCCATATGGTCCCCCGAGCACCTCCAGGAGTAATTCCTGAGTGTCGAGCCAGGAGAAACCCCTGAGCATTGCCGGGTGTGACCCAAGAAACAAATAAATAAATAAATAAATAATAAAATAAAATAAGATAAATAAAGGACATAGTACTTTGCTTTATTCCTGCTACATCTAGTGGTGCTCAGGGGTTATTCCTGTCTCTGTATTCAGAAATTATTCCTGGCCATATGGGCAGTGGAGGACCATAGGGGTGTTGGGAATTGAACCTGGGTTGGCCGTGTGCAAGGCAAACACCCTACGTACTGTTCTGTCTCTCTGGCCCCTAATAGAACATAGTGCTTTCCATCTATAGACCAGTGGAACTGAATTGCGAGTATCCAATTAAGTCTCCAGATTTATGGGCTGCTAATCTGTGACAAAGGAGCTAAATATATGAAGTGGGGCAAAGAAAATCTCTTCAGCAAATGGTGCTGGGAAAACTGTATAGCTACATGTAAAAAAATGAAATTAAAACTGCACCTCATACTATTCACAAAAGTAAATTCAAAATTGCATTAAATATTAGAGCTGAGACCAGAATCCACAAAATACAATGGGGTTAGGGTATAGGGAGAAGATCTGCAGAACTTTCCAGAAAATTGACTGCAGAGTAGGCTTCAAGGAGATGCCCACAGGGACAGAGACAACAAAAATAAAAATAAATGGGACTACATCAAATTACAAAACTTCCACACAGTAAAAAGAAATTCTAGCTCTAATAAAAGGAAACTTTTTATTTTATTTTTATAATCATCAGGGAGATGCAAATTGGAAACAATGGGCTTTTATCCCACACTCGGAGACTGGCACACATCTAAGAGAACCAGAGCTAGTGTGGATGCGAGGAGAAAGGACCCTCTTTACTGTCAGTGGGACTATTGGCCTGTGAAAAACAATATGGACATTCCTCAAAAAACTAGAAATTAAGCTTCCATATGATCCAGCAATACCATTCCTGGGAGTATACCCCTAGGTCCAGAAACACTGCAGAAAAAACATCTGCATGTCTCTCTTCGTTGCATTCATATCCTCGAGAGCCAGAATCTGGAAACAACTTGAGTACCTGGAGAAAAGATGTGTGAATAAACTATGGTACATCTATACAATGGAATACTATTGTGTAGCCATTAGGAAAAGTGACATCACATAATTTGCTTATAGATGGAAATCTAGAGTTTCAGGCTGAGTGACATGAGTCAGAGGGAGAGGGCATAGAATGATCACAATCATTTGCACCTATATAAAAGCATAGTATGAAAGTAATACCCAGAGACTCACAGACATGGGGCAGAGCTGCTACTGGCTCTCCCTGTGCCCAGCCGCTCACGAGGCTCCCAGGAGGAATGGTGGGTTCTAGCCCTGGCCCGCCACCCCAGCAGAGCCTTGCATCAAGCCAGACGACCCCCTCACTCCATGAGGGCCTCCATTTTCCACATCCGGACTTCCCTCTCGCCAGAATTCCACCCAGCAGACCAGCCTATCACAGCTTAGCTTGCACGGCTGCTTGTGGCCGCTTGGTTCATCAATAAATGCTGGATTTAGAGATGACTACAAAGAGTATGCTACCCGCACGGCAGAGTCTGGCAAGCTAGCCGTGTTGTATTTGATATGCCAAATACCAGTAACAATTTTAGACGTCATTCCCATGACCTGATGGAATGGTTTGAGGCTCTTTATGTTCCTGGAGCAAGCAGGTGCCATTGGGCTCTACTTGCATGAGACAGGACATATGGAGATGTTACTGGTGCCTGCTCGAGCCAATCGATGATGAACGGGAAGACAGTGATACAGTGACAGTGAATAAAAAGGAAACATTTGGGAGAAAATATTTGCACATAATGTATCAGATAGAGGGTTGATATCCTGTATCTTTAATGCACTCACAAAACTCAACAACAAAAATTCAGTGACAGCATTCACAAACGGAGTTAGGCGATGAACAGGCGCTTTCCCAAAGAGGACATGTGGATAGACAAAGGCATGTGACAAAGTGCTCATCACTCAGGGTTAGGGAGATGTAGCCAACAGTGAAATATGATCTCATGCCAATATGAGAATGGTACATATAAAGAAAGCCTCGGAACAGCTAGAGTTGGCAGGATCGTGGTGAGAAACCCTCATCTACTGTTGATACAGATGTTGTCTGGGTCACGATCTATAGAAAGCAGAATGCAGAGCTCAAAACAATAGAAAAAGACCTTCTGTACCACCCAGTGATGGCCATTTTTGGCATTTGCCCCTCAAACACAAAATCATTCACTTGAAAGGATATTTGGTACACCTGTACGCATTTCCATACTTAGTACTGTGACCCAGATGCCCAGCCACTGATGAGTGGATCAAGAATTTGTGGTATATGACACAGAAGACTATGCAGCTCTAAGAAAGAACAAAGTCGTAGAATTTGCTGTGACGTGGCTGGGTATTATGGTGAGTACAGGATGTTTCATATACACAGCCAGGAAGCAGCAAAGGTCTAAAGACAACATAGCGGGAGAACTGATCCACACAATTGAGTTGGTGGCCGTGGTGTTTTGAAAGGGAGGCGTTTTGGTGTCCTTGGGGGAAGGAGTGGGCCTATACAGTGGTGCTGAGTATTGTGTTGGCATTATGTGTTTGGAAAGGCATTGTTCACAGTATTGTAAACCACAGAAACAAAAACATTTTTAAAGCATGTAACTTTCGGGGCTGGAGTGATAGTTCAGCGGGTAGGGCGTTTGCCTTGCATGCAGCTGGACCCAGGTTCGATCCCCGGCATCCCATTTGGTCCCCTGAGCACCGCCAGGAGTAATTCCTGAGTGCAGAGCCAGGAGTAAACCCTGAGCAATGCCAGGTGTGACCCAAAAATAAAAATAAATGAATAAAGCACATAACTTTTAATAGTTTTTGGGCTCAGTGGTGCTTAGGTCTTCTGACTCTGAACTTAGTGATTACTTCTGGTGTGCTCTGGGACCACCGGGCATGCCAGGGATCAAATCCAGGTCAGCCACCTGCAGGGGCAGACAGCTTAAACACTATACTACTGCCCTGGCTCAAAAGCACCCAATACTTTAACCTAGTGTTCTTGACCTTTTTTTCTACCTAGGCCCCCTTTGACATTGTTTCCTTCCTGTGGCCCTTCTGTTCTGCTGGTTGGTCCCCTAGTCTTATGACATGGGTCCCCACTTACAGTTTTCACCATGACCCTTTGGGCTATCCTGGGGTACTAATGAGGGGGCCTTATGGCTCCAGTTAAGAAATGCTGCTTTAAGCCAAATACAATAAAATATACAGAGCAAATTTGTAACAAATTTGTTTACAAATTTCAGCAAAATTAAGCTTAAAACAAAATTAAGCTTGCCAAGGGACAGGCTGGGGGTGACAGGGAATCTGGGGACACTGGTGGAGGGAAAGGGGATATTGGTGGAGGCATTAGAGTTGGAACATTGTATGCCTGAAATAACCCAATTATGAAAAACTTTGTAAATCATGGTATCTTAATAAAGATAAGAACGGTAATGTTTTGGGTATAAAAACTACCACTTAAGGGTCCTGGAGTGATAGTCCAGCGGGTAGGGTGTTTGCCTTGCACCCGGCTGGCCCATGCTGGCCGGTTCTATCCCTGGCATCCCATATGGTCCCCCGAGCACCGCGGGAGTAATTCCCTGAGTGCAGAGCCAGGAGAAACCCCTGAGCATTGCGGGTGTGACCCAAAAAAGCAAAACAAACAAACAAACAAACAAAAAACTACCACTTAAGTAATTTTAAGTGTACAGTTCTGTGGCAGTAAGTATATTCATACTTTTTTTTTGGGGGCACACTGGTAATTCTCAGGGGTTATTCCTAGCTCTGTGGTCAGGAATCATTTCTGGCAATGCTTGGTGGGCCATATGGGATGCTGGGGATCAAAACTTGGTTGGTCACATGCAAGGCTCTACCCGCTGTACTCTTCTCTTTGACTCCTGTATATTCATTTTGTTGTTCTACATCACACCGTCTACAGAACTCTTTCTTCTTCTTTTTTTTTCTTTTTTGGGTCACACCCAGCGATGCTCAGGAGTTATTCCTGGTTCTGCCTCAGGAATTACTTCTGGAGGTGCCTAGGGAACCAAATGGGATGCTGGGAATCAAACCTGGATTGGCTGTGTACAAGGCAGCCACTGTACCTTCCCCACTATACTATCGCTCTGGCTCAAAATCCCTTCTTTTTGAGGGCTGAATAAAATTCCCATTGTATCTAAATATCAGGTTTTGCTTATTCATTGAGTCTTGGGTCTTTTCATTGATGATAAAATTACTGTGAACAGGAATGTATGGATATCTTTTGAGAATCATCGCATTTTGGGTCAGGCGCTTGCCTTGCCTGTGACTGACCTGGCTTCCATCCCTGGCATCTCATATGATTCCCTGAGCACTACTAGGAGTTCTTCCTGAGTGCTGAGCCAGGAGTAACCCCAGAGCACCACGGAGTGTGACCTCAGAATAAGACCTAACTGAAAAAGAACGAGAATCACTGCTTTCAACTCTGGCTGTACACCTACAAGTGAAATAACTGGAAATATGGTAATATTATTTTTAAAATTTTGAAAAAGTGCCATACTATTTTCCATAGCAACTGTACCATTTTACTTTCTCACCAGTGGTACACAGACATTTCATTTTTTTTTCCATTAAAAATTTTTTTTAAGAGCAGGAGGGATAGTATAGGGGTTAAGGCACTTGCCTTTCATGCGATCCTCCTGGGTTTGGTCCTCACTACCACATGTGTTTCTCTTAGCACTGTCAGAAGAGACCCTGAGCACCGAGCACTGAGCACTGCGGATTGTAAACCGCCCCCTATTCCCCACCAATTCCTTTTGATAGTAACCATCTTATGGGTATGTGGTGGTATCCCATTGTGCTGAATTTATGTATTTGTAGTGCCTGCACTCAAACCTAGGGCTGCATACATGCAAGGGAAGTGCATATGTGAATCACTGACTATATGTGGCATAACTGGATTTGAACCCGAGTCATCCACATGTAAGGTTACTCTACTTTCTGGTCCTGAGGTTTGACTCCTTGGTTGGAGGCTTGCCCAATATTTTGATGTATTTCCTGTGTGAGTCACATTCCTGACCTGGTGATTGCACAGTCTTCTTTTGATGTGGTGCTTTTGCTTGCTTCAGGTCTGCCTCTAGCAGTGCTAGGGGGACCGGGCCTTGCCAGAGTCACCTGACTTCTGCATGCAAAGCTTGAACTCTGGCACATTAAGCTGCCTCTGTCCCCTTAGGAGGGTTTCTTTTTCTTTTCCCTTCTCCCCCCCCCCCCTTTTGTTTTTGGGCCACACCTGGCAATACTCGGTTACCCCTTGCATTGTATTCAGACATCACTCCTAGCCTGCTCAGGGGTCTAACCCGGCCAGGCCCATGCAAGGCAAGTGCTCTGCTCGCCATGCTATTGCTCTGGCCACTTTTTTATTTTTGCAGGGTAGGAGTTGTTGAGCCCCATTAGGTCACTAGGGCATTTTCTGATGGTGCTTGGGGGCTGCTCCCAGAGGTACTTAGGGCACCTTGAATCAGAGATAGGACAAGTTGGCTGCATGCAAGGGCAAGCACTTTAAACCCTGTATCATTCCTGCAGCCACAGGAAGGTTTCTTTAGCTCCTGTGAGGATGAAAATGTAATCGTAATCAGAAGTAAGAGGATCAGAAGTATCTCACAGTGCTTGTAGAGCTTCGCAAGATGTGTGTGGCACTTTATATCTCCTAGTTTAGTAAAAGCAGACTTCGTTGCCACTATCATTTTATTGGGTGAGATTTTAAGCACTAGATTTTTAGAAATAAGTGAAATAATGTAAGTAATTAGTTTACCTTAGCTATTTAGTATGTCACAGCACTGCTTTAGAGGGTAATGTGGACTCTTTATGTCCAAGTTGGTCTTGGACATTAAGAGAAGATATATTTAAAGCAGGTAGGACTGGGAAATTGCTAAATTAATTATACGTTCTTCTAATCTTGTGGACACTATAACGTTGTGGCTGCAGTTTATTCCTTCATCCATCTATTTATGTGCTTATTTATTTTTGCTTTCTTGGGGTCATACCCGCAATGCTCAGGGGTTACTCCTGACTCTGCTCTTAGGAATTACTCCTGGTGGTGCTTTGGGGACCATATGGGATGCCAGGGATTGAACCAGATTGGCTGCGTGCAAGGCAAATGCCCTACCCTCTGTTCTGTTGCTCCAGCCCCATTATGGCTGCCATTTAGCCCAGACAATACTCTGGAGACATTTGACCAGCTCAGTCATTTTGTTTTGCTTCTTTGAGATTCTCCATGTAGAATCCTAAATTCTTTGGCTTGGCATTCTATATTCCCTCTAGTTCTTATTTAACAACTCTTATAATGAGGGTATTTACATTAAATGTACTGTTTTAGAGTTTTGTAAAATGACAATCTGTGACATATAATTTTAAATGACTTCATTTTAGTGTGTAAATCTGAACGATGATAGAGTCGTTGGTTACATGACCTGATAAATTTGATTGTAAGCTACCTGATTATAGCCAGGGCAATTTTTTTTTTTTTTAGCTACATCAGGCAGTACTCGGCTTATTCCTGGCTTTGTGCTCAGGGGTTCCTGAGCACAGTCTCCTAGGAGTGTATGTTGTGCTGAAGACAGAACTGGGGTCAGCTGTGTGCAAGACAAGCGCTGTGCCTGCTGTACTATTGCTTCAGTCTCGGGGCTATTGTTTTATAATACTTAACAAAAATTGACATCGTATTTGAAAGCTATGCTTTATTAATTATTTTATGTTTTTAAGGATTTCTAAATATTGCATAAAGATAACATCACCCTCTTTAAAGTTTATTGGTTAATACAATTTTTTTTCTTTTTTTTTGCCATGCCCAAATGTGGGCTTACTCCGGGCTATATGATCAGGGATCACTCCTGGTGGGGCTTAGGGTACCATAAGGTACTGGGTTGCTGGGGATTAAACCAGTTTGGCTGCATGCAAAGCAAACACCTTCCCCTCCCTGGCCCTTATGTAATAAGTTTTATCTTACTGGTTTCTTCATATAACAGCTTCGTTCTGTAGTCTTTTGCCTTTGTTATCAGAAAAGAAAATGAAATTAGAGAACTAAATATTTTACTTGATAAAATCGTTAGGTTTTTTTAGGGTTTCTGAAAAATTGTTTCTGTTTCTTGAGTATATTTATATATCTTGAGTATTGGATCAAGGGGGACTGTGGAAGGAAGAGAACAGAAGGATCATAATAAAGGGACTGGAGGCGATAGTACAGCTGGTAGGGTGTTTGCCTTGCATGTGGAGCTGGTAGGGTGTTTGCCTTGCATGTGGCCTACAGGCGGGTCTGGCATCCCATGTGGTCCCCTGAACCCACTAGGTGTGATTCCTGAGTATAGAGCCAGGAGTAAGCCCTGAGCATTGCTGGGTGTGGCCCAAAGATAAAACAAATAAACTGCTTTAAAAAAATGACATAAGGACAGTGGGGCAGGAGCTTGGGACTTTGGAGGTGGTGAAGGTGTAGTAATGTACATCCAAACCCTAAGTGTAGGGGCGTGGAAAATAGTATAGTGGTTAAGGGGAATTGCCTTGCATGCCGCCTACTTGGGTTTGATCCCTGGCACCCCATATGGTCTCCTGAGCACTGTCAGGGGTAAGCCCTGAGCACAGATGGATGTGGCCCTTCCCTCCCTCAAACACAAAAATGTAGGGCGGAGACCTAATAGAGGAGTTAAGGTAGTTGATTGCTTGTGGTTGATTTGGTAGGTTTGAGCAGCAGCACCCCACGTGGCCCCAGCACGGAGCCAGAATAGCACTTGCTAGGTAGCACTGCCCGGTGTGGTCGAGACAGGCAGCAACCATAACAGCCCGTCAGCGTCCACTCTAACTGTGTCACTTAAAAAATATATATGTATATATTTCTAAACTACATATGTATATCATATATATATATATACGTAAAGATTTCTCCTGTACTGCCTGGGATAGTACCTTGCCTATTTCAGTATTAATGTCAGAGTTAAATTAAATCTTGGCATTGGCATGTCTTTGCAGTTCTAGTTTCCCCCTATTGTCTCCTTCTTTCCCTTTTCCAATAATTTCTAGTCCTAACGAAGAATCTACCGTAAGCTATGAGGTTTATTTTATTTATTTAACCATGTATGTATGTATGTATGTACATATGTATGTATACATTTTTTGGGGGTTTGGGTCACACCCGGTGATTCTCATGGGTTACTCCTGGCTCTGGACTCAGGATTACTCCTGGCGGTGCTCAGGGGACCATATGGGATGCCGGGGATTGAACCCAGGTCAGCTGTGTGCAAGGCAACGCCCTATCTGTTGGACTGTTGCTCTGGCCCAGCTACAGGGTTTATTATGCTGTATTATGAAGTATGTTTTTTTTAAAAATGTTTTATTTTGCTAATATGTGTTGGCTTTCTGACAGGACTTAACATTTTAGATGGTTCTATTTGGCATATGTGATTTCATACTCTGTTGCTCTTTTAAGTATAAATCACTTCGATTAGTGAGAACATAAGTCAGTTTAGGTTTTAAGTTTTGTTTCTTTTGTATAATTAGTTGCAAAATATAAAATGAACTTTGAGGACCAGGGAGGTAACTTAAAGGGCTGGAGACCTGGGTTTGATTCTCTGAGCACTGCTGGGAGCAGCTTCTGAGCACCAAATTGGGGGTAATCCACAGTACTTCTGCCTATGGACCAAAAACCAAAAAAAAATTTTTTTTTATACTTAAAAAACAGAGCTTTGAATGTTAACACTATATTGTTGATTTGCTCATTGCCAAATGTAAAATCAGATTTCCTTGGCAGATATGTAGACTTGTGATAGGCATTTGGCATTTTATGTTTTGGGCAGTGTAACTGTAAATCTACATAAATTTCTCTGCCTTTTGCCTCTGCTGTGTTCATAGATTCCAGGAGGGCTTCGTGTATGGACGGCAAGCGTTGGAGGTAGCAGACTTTTCAGCAGAAGGTAAAGCAGTGTTGCCTTCTGGTGTCATTGTGTGTGTGTGCTGGGTTGGGCATTTGGTAGGTGAGAATTTTCCACAAATGTTATCACAAAAGTAATTTACAACGATGCAAAGAGAGACTTATTTTTACCAAATTCAATGCCTAGTTAACTTGTGTGATTTTACGCTGTACTACTAAAATCCATTAAAAAAAAACTCTAGATAGAACTTGGATCTGAATTTCATACTCTGCGGTTAACTAAAGAGGGAGCGATTAGGGAGAGAGACCATTAGTGGACGTATAGTGTATGCTCTCAGACTCTCTCAGACCATTGTCACTGTGATTTCTTCCTGGGAAGATGTCCAAGTCATTATTCCTAGGCTGTGTTCCTCCTGCTGCTCCTTACTGAGAGATGCTTGACAATGCACACAGACACAGCTCGGTCTATGACTCACGGCTCCAGGATAGGCATTCCTGCTCTGGGTCTCCTGTGCCAGAAATGTGAGTTTCCAATATGCTAATTACCTCCATCTTCAGAACTTATTAATATGCTCTTCTCTAAACAAGTTAGTTCTTGTTTCCTTAGAGAAACAAACACATCCCACGCTTGTAAAATGTGTTTTTAAAGAAAAACTTTCTTAATGAGTTGCTTTTTTAAGGAAAATAATAGGACTAGACATCAGAAATTCTGGCATACCTTCCCTCTGTCCTGCTTCTTTATTTAAAAAAATTGTATTCCTGGGGGCCAGGCGATAGCCAGCGGTAGGGCATTTGCCTTGCACGCGGCGACCTGTGCCGGCCCGGGTTCGATCCCCAGCATCCCATATGGTCCCCGAGCACCGCAGGAGTCATTCCTGAGTGCAGAGCCAGGAGTAACCCCTGAGCGCCGCGGGTATGACCCAAAAAGCAAAAAAAAAAAAAAAAAATGTATTCCTTCCCTCCTCCCTTTGTTATTACTGTTCATTGAGGTGACGGGGTGCTCACTGGGGGTTGAGCAGCAGGTCACGGGTGCTCACACTCAGCTGCAGTGCTCACGGAGGTCTGTGTTCCTGTACCTGCGATGCACTTGGTGGCTGTGGTATTTTCACGGCTCTCTTTCTCTCTCTCTCTCTCTCTCCCCCCCTCTCTCTCCACCCCGCCATCCTCCCTCTTTTTATGGTGGTGGGGTGCATTTGGACCTC
>JAJIBD010012682.1:0-34781 GCA_021461705.1 Cryptotis parvus | reverse complement strand
TCAGTGTCTTGAGGAAGTATATAAACGTAATCTTATAAAAGTTTAATTTTATGATCTGAATTGATCAGAGAACATAATTAAACATCCAGTTTATAGTTTAAAAAGCCAGAGCAAATGAACACAGCTACATAGAAAATATTGATGGGCCAAGACTTCACTTTCATTCCATGACCAGCCAGAGATTTTTCAAGGATTGTGTTATGTAATATCCAACTTTCTCTTAAAATGAATAGGAATTATCGTCCCATGTTCTGGGGCTGCTTAACTATAGGAATTCCTTATTGGGCCAGTAGTTCTACCTATAGCAAGGTAGGCAGCCAATTCTGCAGGCTTCTAAGACTTGGTTATATTTCTCCTAATTCCAGAGGAATAGCCATAATATTAAGAATATATAGTGACATGTTTTCACACCTCTCCCAAATCCTTGATGATGAATGAGATACAGTAGAACCAGAGTTCTACTGAGAACTGGGATGTCCGGACAATCCCCTGGATTTTCTTCCATATGAACTGAAGGTTGATCTTTTCATTTTCCCTTTTCTAAGTTCTAAATACACAAATGTGGTTTCTGAATTGGGCAAATAGTGATGTGAGAATTACAGCAGTGGTTATATGTCCTGATTGTATAATACTTTTTGTATTAAAACATAGATAAGTAACTAAACTATCGATAAAACCAAACTCCAAGTTATATAATGCAGCTGTGCCCAAACTGTTCTACCTACTCTGTCAAACAGGTGGTAAAATTTTTCTCCTTGTAGGTTAAGTCCAAGTTCAAACCTATCTGTGGCAAATTTACACAAATAGAAATGGGCAAATTTACCTGCAAATGGATGGACATGGAGACTACATGCTGAGTGAAATTAGTCAGAAGGAAAAGTACAGATATAGAATGACTGCATTCATTATTAGGATATAGATACTAATGTTTTACTAAGTGTGGGAAAAAACTCACCACTGAATATACACAAAGAGACTTAAGTGATAAACTCTAAATATCTGCAGGGCTAGCCACAATGTGTAAAAGAAGAGGGAGAGAGATGCAGAGACAGAGAAAGAGAGACAGAGAGAGAAAGAGAGGAAACGGGGCTACCTGCTATTGAGGCAGCCTGGCGGTGGGCGGAAGGAGGTGGGGTACATTGGTGGTGGAAATAGGGCACTGGTGGAGGGATGGGTGCTGGAATACTGTACTACCAAGAACCAATTATGAACATCTTTGTAATTGTATGTCTCACGGTGGTATAATAAAAAATAAAAAAAAAAAGAAATGGGCAGATTGTAAAGAGTGAAACAAAGTAATTACAAAATATTCAAATATGGGGCCAGAGCGATAGCCCAGCGGGTAGGGCGTTGCCTTTGCACACGGCCGGCCTGTGCCGAGCCTGGGTTCGATCCCGGCATCCCATATGGTCCAGCCCGCCAGAGGTAATTCCTGAGTGCAGAGCCAGGAGTAACCCCTGAGCATTGCCGGGTGTGACCCAAAAGCAAAAAAAAAAAAAAATTCAAATACAATTGAAGACATTGTTCCATGTTACTTTTGCTAGATGTAAAGAATCAAAAAAGTTAATGTGTAAACTTTGATCTACAAATATATTTTCAAATACCAGAGTATGATGCTCTGGAAAATTTTTTTTTTCTTTTTGGGTCACACCCAGCAATGCTCAGGGTTACCCTGGCTCTGCACTCAGGAATCACTCCTGGCAGTGCTCGGGGACCATATGGGATGCTGAGGATCGAACCGGGCGGGCACAGGCCAGCCGCGTGTAAGGCAAACACCCTACCCGCTGGGCTATCGCTCCGCCCTGCTCTGGAAAATAAATCCCGAGTAAGTTTATTTCTTTAAAACCACTAATCTCTGATTTTTGGTCCAGTTTTCCTATCACCAACTCCTAACATTAGTTTAGAATTGTAGTCCCTAGAACAAAGACTCTTCTGCTCTTGGGGGAAAGCATCTGTTTCTAATTCAAAGTCACTGGGTAGAGAAACCTATAGTTTTAACTGTATCTGGGTTTATAACATATGCAGCAACCAATGTACACTTTGTTTATTGAATGCAATCATAGAAACATTTGCATTGAGGTAGGACTCTCTACCATATTGCCTGGAAGGAATCTCTGATGATTACTGAAGAACCTTGAGTTCCACAGTGGGTAGGAGTTAGCCAGAAAGAAAAAATGAGGCTGCTCAAACTGCTGAGATTTGTCTAAAGCTACTGACATTGACTTAAGTAACTTGACAACTTTCCCCAGACACACTCATTCACTTCACAACATGGAGCTTCACAGAGTAAATTTCAGTATGTAAGCAAGGCCAGCTTACATACTGAAGTTGAGAATGGGAATACCTGCCTCAGATTTATCACCCAAAGATGTTTATAATCTGAACTTTGAAGTTAAATTTGACACGAGGCATTTATTTCTTTGCTCACTATATAGTAAAAGTCTTTAAACTATGCAAAAACATTTCTATGTGGAATTTTAGTATTTTGACCTTGGAGATTCAGCAGCATAGTTCAGGAACAATACCATATAAAAGGACCAAACTGTTGCCAATTCTATCACCTGCTCCATCGAAGTCATTCCAGAAACCAGGCTAAGAGAGGGCAAAAGCAAGCGTGACCCAGTAACTAAACATTTTGTTGTGATAGAATTCAGGAGGTATCCGATTTTCCAAAAACAATTATAAATTTTAATGTAAGTTTGGCTTGAGTTTATCGGCCATGTTCCTAGCTTACTAAACTGGTTTAAAAATTACTTGTAATATACTTAAATTATATAATTAAATTGATTTGCAATTACTTTAAGGTGATTTAAAATTACTTGGATGATCTATAGTTGTCACAAAAAATCTGAAATATGCCCTCACTAAAGAAAATAAAGTAAAATTAAATTTTGAAGAAAAACAACCAACTTTCTCTCTTTTACTTGAAAATAAAAGGAAAACAGCAGCTCAGGATTGCCTGCCAATTTTTTTAGTCTGAGCAACCACATCTAATACCTAAAACATAAACTATATTTTTAAGTAAAATCCATGAAGTAACTCTGTGAGACATCACTTTTAAGTGGACTTATTTATGCTTAAGGTATAGTTCAAAGGTATCAGTAGCAGAAACATCTTTGGTTATTTCATTGCTTTGCATGCAAAATAAAAATATTTGCACACAAGGACGCTGTTTCTCTATGGATCGCAATGAGTTTGTCAATCCTATTTAGAAAAGGCGGTAAGCACAGTGAAAAAGGTTGGGAAAAAAAATGTAAGAAACCAAGAAAGGGAAAAACAGTTAGTTACCATCACTGTCAGTCAGATGTTGACTGCTTTAGTAGAGAAATGCCAAGAAGAAATAAACCAAAACACACAAACCTCAATTGTGGCCTCATCAGCTTTTCCGATGGGAACAACAAAGCAAATTTCTGACTAGCGGGTCAGAATTTAAAGCTGACTACTTTTAGAGCACAATTTAGCTATAGAGAAAAAAGAAGGTAATTCATTAATTATAAATTACTCCCCACCACTCACAAAAAGTGAGGTGGGAAAGAAAAGTATATGGCAATTTTAAGACTTTTTTAAAAAGCAATTTGTGTCAAACTCATGATTATTATCTCAGTTTATCCACTCTAACCATAAGGATGGCATTAATTATGTGATCGATATGACAAATATCTGAACCAGAATTACAAGCATTATGTTCCAGTAACTACCCTCCCACCCCTCTATTAAAATTCTTTAAAGAAAAAATGAAATAATCTATCTTGGCTTGTTAAAGATTGCCACCCTTGCATTACACAGGAAGGCAAAAAGAATTTGAGGTGTCCCATGCCAAGAACATATTTTTCAGAAAATAAAAACAGGCCAGGCCCAAGTGTACGCAAGGCACACAATAAAAAAAGGATTTTATCTATCTGTCATCTGGATATTACAAATGGAGGATGAGAAAGAATGAGTATATATGCGTAAGTTTCGATACATATTTATAAATATTTATATAATATCATGAAGACATGCAAGTAGTGTTAGAGCAACTATTATACAATATAATACAGAAGAATTGGTCTTCCAATATTACAATTGCTTTAGTTAAACTGCAAATATTTTTCATCTATTGCATTCTTCTGTAGTGCCTGAAAGTAAAGAGAAATTAAAATTCCACATTATGCTACATCTATTATAGGAGACTGTAGATGCCTCAGTAGTGTTTTGAGTTTTGTTTTTTTAAAAAGCTCGACACAGATAAAGAGAAGAAGAGAAGTTCAGTGCAGCTTCAGGGCAGCATGGATGCAGCATTAGAGTGTGTTCACTTGGTGAGGAAATAGAGTTCTTTCTCCCCGCCCCCCAACTCAACCATACTAGGTTTGGCAGCAAACACAACATCAAAGAGAAAGTACAGATGTTTGCTAGAAGGCAGATTTCAACAGCAAGCAGGCCAATTTATCTGACCTTAAAAAGGTCTTTACAACATAAAACACCTACAGAATAAAAAAAAATAAGCCACTTTAAAAATCTAGCATGATTTAATTACCTGATCTCTGCTAGCCTAAGTGTGAGATTAGAACAAGCATGATCCTTCTTAAGCTTTATAAATTCAGATTACATGGAAATCAGGTCAAGAAGCCAAAATATCCAAACCAAAGCACAGGAGAAGCAGGTAACAAAACATTAAAAGATAAATACTGAGCCTAAATTTTTCCAGATACTCATTCCTTATTGGCTAAATGTATAAAATACAGTTTGAGGGCTATAAACCTCGGAACATTCCTAATTTCTTTCTTTAGCTAACTTTCTAAAAGCAAAGTCACATCCCATAGCATTGTACTTCCTGGTATTAGCTTGGAGGTCGATACTACAAATAGTTGGTACCTAGAAGACTGAGGAAGCAGGGGTCTCTTCTAGTCATTTTTCTTTCCACAAGGAGAAAACTTGGGGGAAGAGGATTCTCCCTCTCTGGAAGGGATTGCCCTACACTCTGTCCTCTCCCTAAAGCACTAAGGCTGCAAATCTTTTCTTAAATTTCATTAGTTACTTTTCACCAAAAAAAAAAAAATCAAGTTAAAGAATTTTGCTCCAAAGGAAATATTAGGGGAACCCAAAAATTTCTCAGCATGTGCTGCTGAAAACACACTGGAATGTATTGTTAAAGGAAAGCAAATCAGGTAAAATAAATATTGATAAATGTGCAACCAAGCGAAGAGTACTCGGAATAAGACTAAGTAAAAGTGCAAACTCTTGTGTACACAACAAGTCAGGTACACAACAAGTCAAATCTGTATAACTGGCGCTTCAAGAACAGTTTTCTTACAAACTCTAATATAAAAATAATACATAACTTACTCTCTAGGGTTGGGAAGTTTTTAAAGAAAATATTAAAACAAGTTTTACTTGTGCTGTAGCAACTTTGAGTAGAACCTTTAAAAAGTGGGCAAAACCCTTTCAACTTACATTCCACCTCCTACCTTCAACCCCTGTTTAAAAGGCAGCTAAAAATGAGAGTTCATTTAATGAGTTTCCCTCCTTGGATTTTGCTAGGTTGCTCCCTTACTATGCAAAGGCATGGATTCCTGGTCTGCTTGCTGTCAGTCTTAAAATTCTTATCATATATTTATTTCTTCTTATAAATAATTTATCATGTTACCTTCTTTCCCAAGAGAAGATCAACAATGATTTTTTTTTTAAATAGACAGTACGGGGGACACACATGCATCGGGTTTAGGAGGAAGATCTCACACCTTTCAGAGATGCAGCCCGGCTCCTATCTGCTGAGTTTACTGGCGGACTTACTCTTCCCTGGGGGGCTTTAGCGCTGGCTGAGTGGTGGTGGAGGGTGCCGGTTCCCTTCAGCCCATTCTTGTTGGGTTTGCAATGCTCCTGCTGGCAGGACCTTCGGGAAGAGGAAGATCCTGAGTGGCTGGGGGACTTGCTTCTCCCCAGATGTGGGGATGAACTCCTCTGGTCATGGTGGGGGCGCCCAGCCCTGGATGGCGAGGAACTAGATGTGCGAGGCAAGGAAGAGCTTCGAGGAGAGGCACTGGGACTCCTGCGAGGGACAACTGGACTCTTGGGTGGTGTTTTCGGATTGTGAGGGGACCCTGGACTCTTGCACTGAGGTATGCTCCGGGGCTTCTGAGAGCCATTCTGAAGAATTTGCGCCAGGCGTGAAAAGAGATCTGAGTCAGAATTGCTACTTCCTAGGACTTTATATCTGCGGAGTCTTAAAAGAATAGAAAAGGATTATTTTCAAATTAGTTCAGCAGCCTCTAGAAAGTCACAATGTTGCAAATCACTACACACACACACACACACACACACACACTCACAAACACACATAATATAAATCTAAATAAAAAAGTTACTTTTCCATCCAGCAGCTGTATGACCTGGACCAACCTCTCCCATCTTTTACTGGAATATTTTAGTGTTACTGAGCAGTTAAGTGCAATGAACCAACCTTTAGGTAATGCTTGTTGTTCAGAAGCACTAAGATGAAGCAGGTTCCCTACCTCCTAGGGCACAAACATGCTTCTAATTTTAGGACCTAAGTAGGTAAGTTCTAAGGCCCAATAAGTCCCGGCTTGGTCAGCTCTATAGTATCTAGATCATGCTTGGCTTGGTTCAAGTACAGCTTTTCAGGGGACACAAGAAATTTAAGTAACAAATGACAATTAAGATTTATATACTGGGGGACCGGAGCAATATCACAGCGGGTAGGGGCATTTGCTTTGCAGGCTGCTGACCCAGGTTAAACCCCGGCATCCCATTTGGTCCCCAGAGCACCGCCACGAGTAATTCCTGAGTGCAGAGCCAGGAGTAACCGTGAGCATTGCCAGGTGTGAACCTAAAAGCCAAAAAGTAAAAAAAAAAATCCCAAATAAACATGATCACTCTTGGGCGGAGCGATAGCCCAGCGGTAGGGCGTTTGCCTTGCACGCGGCCGGCTCATGCCGGCCTGGGTTCGATCCCCGGCATCCCATATGGTCCCCCCGAGCGCCCAGGAATGATTCCAGGAGTAGCCCCTGAGCATTGCCGGGTATGACCCAAAAAGCAAAAAAAAAAAAACAACAACATGATCACTCTTGAATATTTAAACAGTAATACTAAACAGTAATTATTGAAACAATATATTTATTATTTTTGGCTGTATATATTATATGCTCATATTATTGATATTAGATATCAATGTTTTTCGTTTTCTTTTAATTATAAATAGGTATACAACACTGTTATTAGGGCCCATTAATCCAATTATGGATGTAGTATTCATCACTAAAATATGACAATAGCTGTTGCTATGCTTTTTTTTTTTTGCTTTTTGGTCACATCTGGCGATGCTCAGGGGTGGCTCCTGGCTGGTGCTCAGGAATTACTCCTGGCGGTGCTCAGGGATGCTGGAGATTGAACCTGGGTTGGCCACATGCAAGGCAAACGTCCTACCCCGCTGTACTATCATTCTGGTCCCATGTTGTTATACTTTTATATTGAAATTCTTATTAACAAAGCTAGAAAATCATTAAGTAGTTAACATGAGTTGTGAAAGACGTAACTTATGTTGATAGGCATTTCAAGAAACCACCTTATTTCATCCCTTCAAAGCACAGGGCAAATGTTCTACAAACGCTGAGACACTATTACACTATTTTAGGCCTGATAAAGTCAAGAAAGGGGAGAAGATGATCAGAGGCAGGCAACACAGAAATAATACCACAGGCATATTATAATTAAGAAGACAGACAGAATGCTCATACTTGAAACAGAGCGCAGAGAGATTTACCTGGCTTCTACTCCAGGTCTGGTGGGTGGCTTTCCTGGTGGTGGTCTAGGCAAGAACTGAGATGAAGTTGAACTATTCACTTGCTCTGTGTTAACCCATGAAACTGGCCTTGGGATTTTGCTCTTTCTGGACTGGGCAATGGTGGGTGACAGAAAGCTGTCTTCAGCTGATCTGCTCAGGTGTGAGTCTACAGCCAGTCTTGAAAAGGGAGTGAGGACTTCCTCCTCAGAAAAGGAAGCAGGAACGGCAGCTAGTCTCTCCTCTAGCAGTTTATCAGAGGCACTTGAGAAATCCCCAAGAAAAGACTTGAGTTGCCTTTTCTCCACCAGAAGCTTGACTAGATCTGGCTGGTAGGCTTTCTTTTGGAGAAGCTTTTCTTTTGCAGAAACTGGACAGGATGATTCAAAAGTTGAGTCTAGCTCTTGTGCTAAAAACAGGGATTCGGCTGTGTCTAGTTGCAAAGGATGGCCTAACCATATCCTTCCTGGACGGGGAACAATGTTCACTTTCAGAAACACAATGAAGTAATTCTCCATTTGTAGAAGTAATTTTCTCTTTCTTACCCTCTTGGTGCAAAAGAGTAGACAGATCTCCTTGATAACCCGCTAAGTTTTCACTCTTACTCTCATCATCCTTAGAAACTTTGCTTTTCTGTATTGCTACAACCTGGCCTATCTGTCCTCCAATATGCGAGTCACGGAGTTGTGGAGAAATTTCTGAAGTTTCAACTGTCAGGAGTTTCATTATCTCATGATTTTTGTCTTGGTTTGGCACCACACTAAAAGTCTGTGTTTTTGTCACATCAAGAGGCTCACTAGTAGCTGAGTGATCCCTTTCTAGAGTTACCAAATCTCCTGGGAGAGACAAAATCTCAATACATTGCTGTCCTTTACTTAATTTCTCATCTTCATTCTCTGACCCTAGGAGAATGCTTTTCTTTCAGTCTCTCTAGGGATATTCTCAAAATCTCTCATAGCCAGTTTGTCGTGATCAAGAAGATCTTTTGATCCAGGGTCTTGGCATTTGTCACTCTCTCTAACATTGGGTAACACGTCATGACCAATATGATCTACTTGAAGTCCCAAGTCTGTTCTGCTCCCGCACTAGGAGGCTCACCCTCTGTCACAACCATGCCAGAGAAGTTCTCCCTTGGAGAGTAAAGTTCAACAGTTGGCTCCATGGGCTGAAGATCTTTCTTCTCTGGCAGCTGACCATAGTGGAAGCTTCCAGAAGTTGACTGTGTAGATGCAGCAGAAGGTCTAGGAATTGTAATCTTAAAGAGAGAAAAGAAAAACATCAAAATGCAATAATGTGGAATATTAATGAAGATGCATGATTTGAGATGTAATAGATTAAATTCTAATTTATTCTCCTAAAAAAAAAAATCCCACAGCCAGGTGGGATCGTAAGTTTTTCTAAGCCTTCAAAGAAGACCAACTACCCATCTTTCTCCAGTTTTTCCAGGAAGTGAAATAAACAGGAATCAATCCTCCAGTTTCTAGTTTTTCAGTAGATCAGAATTACCTCTATGCCAAACGTTGACAAAGATATTACTAAAATAGAAAATTTCAAACAATATCCTGATGAACATGGATGCAAAGATCCTCAATAAATTCCTAGCAAATAAAATTATAACGCATCAAACACTACAATTAAATGGGATTCATTCCAGGAATACAAAGATTCATTATATGCAGAATTCATCAAATGCAGATCAATTAATGTGATACACTACATTAATGGGGGTGTGGCCCCCAAACAAAACAAAACAAAACAAAACAAAACAAAACAAAACAAAACAAAACAAAACCCCAAATGCTTATCTCCACAGATGCAGAGAAAGCATTCAACAAAATTGTTTTTTTTTTGTTCGTGTTGTGGTTTTTTGGACCATACCCAGCTTACTCCTGGCTCTGAGCTCAAAAATCATTCATAATTCCAAGGAGTATATAGGAAGCTGGGGATTGAACTGGGGTTCCTGCATAAAAGGTAAGTGCCCCACCCACTGTGCTATGTCTCCAGTCCATCATTCAATAAGATCTTAAAATTAATTTATGATAAAAGCCCCAATAAAATGGGGATTAAATGAATTTACCTCAATACTGAAAAGGATACACAGAATAAACACACAGCTAACACCATTCTTAATGGGATAAAGCTGAAAGCTTTCCTCTAGGTCAGGCACAGAATAAGGATATCTACTTTCATTGCTTCTACTCAGCAAAATATTAGAAATCCTTCCCATAGCAATTAAGCAAGGAGAAATCAAAGGAATTCAAAATAGTAAAGACGTAAACTATTACTATTTGCAGATGACCTGATATTGTACTTAGAAAACTCTGAACATTCTACCAAAAGAATAGCAAAACAATAATACAGTGAAGCATCAGATTAAAAAAATATTAAAGCATGGAAATTCATACAGTCTTATATGTAAACCCTGATGTAGATGAGAGGGAATATTTTTTAAACTCCCATTTATAATCATTAATTAAAAAACCTCAAATATCTTAGAATATATTTAACAAAGGAGGTGAAAGCCCTAGTCAGCTAAAATTATAAATCAGAAAATGAAACAAGGGAATGTACTTATAGGCTGGAAGAATTAACATTATATAAATGGTTATTTTGCCTAAAGTAATTTAGCCTACAAAAACACCCCCCATCAAAACTCCTACAGCACATTGTAAGGAAATACTTCTAAAATTTATATGGAACTATAAAATTCCCAAAGTAGCCAAACCAATCCTGAGAAAAAAAGATTGCAGGCATCTCACTCTTGGACTTTAATCTATACTACAAAGCTATAATAATCAAAATTTCATGGTACTGGGACAAAGACTTTGTTGTTGTTTTTTTTTTTTTGCTTTTTGGGTCACACCCGGCAATGCTCAGGGGTTACTCCTGGCTCTGCACCCAGGAATTACTCCTAGCGGTGCTCAGGGGACCATATGGGATGCCGGGATGGAACCCGGGCCGGCAAATGCAGGCATCTGTATTTTGATAAGCTGCTAGAGACCGTTGAGAAGCAGGCCTTCTGCAGCGAGAGATGTGAGGGAATTACTGTTTTCCTTTCATTTGGACAGTCAGCTGAAGCAGAAGTTCTGGAAGTGAGGCCTAGAATTATATATTTTAATTATTAGACACCAAGTTCCTGGTGGATGTTACAAAAGAGTAAGGAAAAAGGGAGACAAGTCTAAGTCTCACAAGAGTGTAGTATTTAATCATGAATTGTTAAATATATGCTTTTTTTTTTTTTTGGGTCACACCTGGTGATGCTCAGGGGTTACTCCTGGCTCTGCACTCAGGAATTACTCCTAGCGGTGCTTGGGGGACCATATGGGGATGCGGGGATCGAACCTGGGCGGCATGGGCCGCCACATGCAAGGCAAACACCCTACTCGCTGGACTATTGCTCCGGCCCCAATGCCTTATTTTTTAAAATTCTACAATTAAAGTTTTATTTTCTGCAGTCACATCCTATGATGCTCAGGGGGTACTTTTTTTTTAACAGAATCACCTTGAAATACAGTTATAAAGTTATTCATGACAGGGTTTCAGTCTCAGATGTTCCAACACCCATCCCTGGCCAGTGTACACTTCCCACCACCAGTGTCCCTAGTTTCTCTCCGGCCACTCCCCGCACCTTGGCCAGTCTCTATGGCAGGCACTTCTTTCTTCTCTCTCTCTCCTCTCTCTGTCTTTCTCTCCCTCCCTCCCCCTCCTTGCCTTCCCCATCCCCCGCCTTTGGGCTTATGGCTTGGTTTGCAATACAGATACTGAGAGGTGATCCTGTTTCCTCCTTTCCCTACTTTCAGCACTCATTTCTTATCCAGAGTGATGATTTCCAACTCTCCTTGTCATAGTGCTCCCTTCTCCATCCCAACTGCCATCTCCCCAGCACCTCAGGCAGGCTTCTAACCGTGGACCAATCCTCCTAGCCCTTGTGTTAATCTTTGGTTTTATTTTTTATATCCCACAAATGAGTGCAATCAGTGTATGTCTGTCCCTCTCCTTCTGACTCATTTCCCTCAGCAGCGTACTCTCCATGTCTATCTACATATCAGAGAACTTCATGACTTCATTTTCCCTAACAGCTGTGTAGGATTTCATTGTGTAGGTGTACCATACTTTCTTTAATTTTTTTTTGCTTTTTGGGTCACACCCGGCAATGCTCAGGGGTTTCTCCTGGCTCTGCACTCAGGAATTACTCCTGGCGGTGCTCAGGGGACCATATGGGATGCCGGGATCGAACCCGGGCCGGCGGGCGGCCGCGTGCAAGGCAAACGCCATACCCACTGGGCTATTGCTCCAGTCCCCAACCATAGTTTCTTTAACCAGTAATCTGTTCTCAGGCACTTGGGCTGTTTCCAGATTCTGGCTAGTGTTGCAATAAACACAGAAGTGCAGACGGCATTTCTGCTGCGTGTTTTTGCGCTCTCAGAGTATATTCCTAGAAGTGGTATTGCTGGGTCATATGGAAGCTCAATTGTTAGAGATTTTTTTAAAGGAATGCCTGCCAGTTGTACTTTCATTGTAGCTCCTACAATTGAAAATTTAGGGGCGGAGCGATAGCCCAGCTGGTAGGGCGTTTGCCTTGCACACGGCCGGCCTGTGCTGGCCTGGGTTCGATTCCTGGCATCCCATATGGTCCCCGAGCACCGCCGGGAGTAATTCCTGAGTGCAGAGCCAGGAGTAACCCCTGAGCATTGCCGGGTGTGACCCAAAAAAAGAAAAAAAAAAGATTTTAAAAAATTTAATTGATTCATAATCACTAATGATTATACATAATAATTACTTTTAGTCTAAACATAAAATGGTTTATTTTTGGTTTCAGAAGCCGTGCTTGGGGGCTCCAACAGCCTAGTGTTTGGGATTCACTCTCAGTGCTTGGACATGAACCCAGGCCTCCTGCATGCTCATGATGCATTCCAGCCCCTCTGCTGTCCCCCACATCTCACGGCACAGATAAGTTATTCTGAAGTTAGGTTAGAATGACTTTTTTTTTTTTTTTTTTTGCTTTTTGGGTCACACCGCGGAGACGCTCAGGGGTTTCTCCTGGCTCTGCACTTAGGAATTACTCCTAGCGGTGCTGGGGTGGGGATGGGGGGCGGGCGGGGGGGGGGGCTGCGCCCCGTGGGCTCCCGCCCGTACTTTTTTTTTTTGGGTCCGGCGGAGTGGCTCGACGGCCTGGCGGTGCTCGGGGACCATATGGGATGCCGGGGATCGAACCCAGGCCAGCACAGGACGGCCGCATGCAAGGCAAACACCCTACCTGCTGGGCTATCGCTCCAGCCCCAAAACCTTACTTTCATGTTAGAAAACTACTGTAGAAGTCAGTCCATCATCATTTTCTTATTTGCCAAAATTAGCCTCTGATAAAGAATCATAGTTAATCAAAAGTTATTTTGTTTTCAGGTCACACCAGGCAGTGCTTGGGGTTTGTTCCCAGTGTTTGACAAATATTTGGTAGCTGGGATCAAATCCCAGAGCCTCACACATGCAAGACAAATGCTCTACCACTGAGTCATAATACTGGACACAATAGTCATTTCTTATTAGCACTCTCAGTGTAACAGAGAAAAATGACAGGAACAAATCTCTTACCGCTGTAAGAGGTCCTTCTGCTTGGGCCTCCATTGGACTCGTGGGTGTTGCTGCAATAAGCTGACTAGTGGTGCCAGCCTGGAGTTCCAGCCTATCTGTATACTGTTCTGAAGCAGCAAGGGCAGGGCACTCCCCAGAAAGCGTCAAGACCACACCGGAGGTTTGCTTCTTTAAAAGATCATTCTCTGCCCAAGGACCCAATCGGAGCTTTTCATCTTGTGGCGATTCCTCCAGGACTTGAAGCACTTCGGGCTCCTCATCCGAAGGGCTTCCATTTACTTTATGGCCTAAAGCCTCATTTGTCCTAAAGTCCCGAAGGTCCTGCTCTTTGTCCACCAGCACCCACTCTTTGGAATCAACCTCCTGTTTGCAGGAGCTCAGGTTAACAGCGATAAATCCATTGCTGCCACCACCATCTGCCTGCTCAGGAGTGTTTGCAGAAGCAGGCTTGGAAGCATCTGGAAGATACTCTTCATCATAGTGCCAGACGTGGTCGGGACGGGGGACGGCAGGGACTGGTTTATGAAGCAGCGCCGGGAGAAGAGATTCCTTTCCTGCACTGGATTCCTTCTGCATTTTCTCCAGGCTTAGAAACAGAGAGAAGTTACTCATTGTGTGGGGAAATATTTATATAACCTAGAAGCTCTATACGGAACTAACAGTAACAACATGAGATGAAAAGGGAGATGGCATAGAAAGTCCCACTGGTGGATGTTTCTACCTGCTCAATCCTCTGGAAGACAGAGCCTATGAGAGGATGAAGGACTTTCTTGCTCCAGGGCAGGGCAGGAGAGAAACCTAGCTGGGCCGACTTGTATGATGCACCCCACTTTTGCCTTGCCAATGCAATCACACTGTTCTCCACTCTGAATGACTGAGCAACTTACCCAAGAAGATTCTGCCTCACCAGGAAGTCCTACAGAAGGAAGTTAAGCTAGTACATAGAAAAGGTCAATAATTTCTACTTAAAAACAAACTTCAGGGGCCAGAGCGATAGCCCAGGGGTAGGGCGTTTGCCTTGCACAAGGCCGGCCCATGCCGCCCGGGTCGATCCTCAATCGCACCACCAGGAGTAATTCCTGAGTGCAGAGCCAGAAGAAACCCCTGAGCATCGCCGGGTGTGGCCCAAAAAGCAAAAAAACAAAAAACAAAAACAAAAACCCAAAAACAACAACAAAAAAATAAACCTTCAGAGATGCATAAATATTCACTTGCATAAACTCTTAAGGCTGGGCTTTTAAAAAGTAAAGGTGGGCCAGAGCAATAGTACAGCAGGTAGAGTGTTTGCCTTGCATGTGGCCGACCGCCGGTGAGATTCCCGGCATCCCATATGGTCCCCTGAGCACCGCCAGGAGTAATTCCTGAGGGCAGAGCCATGAGTAACCCCTAAGCATTGCTGGGTGTGGCCCAAAAAAGAGTAAAAAAAAAAAAGCAACGACACCATGCCTTTTTGATCATAAGCAGCGCTATTATACATACAGCGCTTTACATACAGCGGTAAAGGAAAAGGTGATGGTGGTCTGAAGTAGCTTCAAGATATATTTTTAATTTTGTTGGAGAGAAAGGGAATTGGAATAGTACAAATCTTTGTTGACTGAGGGACAGGCAATGATGTGACTAGTTGTAGATGGCTATACTGGCTTCTCAGAACTGACCGCATCTGCAGGGAAACAGCTTCAGCTGCATACTTCTTCCATGCCTCGTTTATTAATGTATTATTAAGTTTGGGTTCATTTTAGTGAGTTACTTCTGTTCTCAACTTTCCCTTTATCTTTCATGTCTTCCAGTATGGAGTCCCTTTATAAGTTCTGTTCTTTACCAAATGAAGTTTCTTTTGTTTGGATAGGGAACCAAACCTAGGGCATTACCCATTCAAGGCATGTACTCTGCCTCATAAAAACATACATAGATGAAGGATTATTGAAAGCAGAAGCTGTATAGATGAAGCTTAAACTGTATTTAGACATAATACTTATCATATAGATCAAATATGTAGTCCTTCTAACCTTGTATTGGCAATAGTAGCCACCAGGGACTGTATTCTGGAGTATATGAGAATTATTATAAGTATTAAGTCATAATACAATTAAAGGTTTCTTTAATTAATCTATATACCTAGAATTATTATTATTACTATTATTTTTCTTTTTGGGTCACACCCAGTGATGCTCATGGGGTTACTCCTAGCGGTGCCCAGGGGCCCATATGGGATGCTGGGGATGGAACCCGGGTTAGCTGGGTGTAAGTCAAATGCCCTAACTGCTGTACTATTGTTCTGGCTTCTAATTTTTAAGTTTTGTTATCAAAATTCAGAGACAATGGGTTTTAGAACCACAAACTACAAATATTTATAACCTATGTACAACTCTTCAAAGTTCTCTTTCATTTCTAGGTAGAACAATAAGCTTGTTAACGTATATTTTTCCTATAGTACTTATAGAAGACTTCATTAAATTGACTTGAATTTGTTGTCTCATATATTTTTTAAAAAATTTAGTCACTGTGAAATCACCAAGTTATTCATGATTTGGTTTCAGGGACACAGTGTTTCATGAGCAATCCCTTCCCGGTGTGTGCTTCCCTCTCCCATCACCCGCAATGCTCACCTCCCACCCTCCAGTTTATCTCTAGGAGAAATTCTTTTTTTTTTTTTAGAAATGTTTTTTTTTCTTTTTTGGGTCACACCCGGCGATGCTCAGGGGTTACTCCTGGCTCTGCACTCAGGAATTACTCCTGGCTCTGCACTCAGGAATTACTCCTGGCGGTGCCGGGGACCACATGGGGTGCCGGGATCGAACCCAGGCCGGCACAGGCTGGCCGCATGAAAGGCAAACGCCCTACCCACTGGGCTATCGCTCCGGCCCCAGAAATGCTTTTCTGAATAAGATTTTGCACTGTGGTTTACAGTGCTGTTACCGACTTTAAATAAATTACTTTCCCCTTCTTTCCATACTTCTCCATTCCGCCTATTTCCACCTTTGTCTGCCCTCTCTTTCAACTCTCTCACTTCTCCGTTTCAATAAGCGATCCTTCCAAACTTCATAGGATTCACTTGCACTGATTAAAAAAAGGTGATAGCTTTCTCTGTTCAGTTCCCACAATTTAAGGTCTTACGAGGGAATTTCTAACAATATTAGTAAACAATTCACACCAAGGACGGAATGACAATTAAGGACATGGTTGAAAGTGAGAGCTCTGTCCAATCAGTTCCACAGAAACCGCAAGAACATCTTAACTGAAAGACAATGTACCAGGAATAATGAAAATGACAACAATATCATCATCTACATAACTTTAAAAAACAAAACTATTTTATACCAGGTCTCAAGAAACTTGTCAGTATCTGGCTTTGGCTCTAGGGTCAAACGTTTTCCAGTTCAAAGCTGTGAATGGAGCGCAACTTTCGCACCAATGGAACATCTCTGTCTGGCTGAGTAATCTCTGAGCGAACACGAATTGGTGAACCAAGACTTGGAGCATTCATAATACCATTTGCTTGGCCATGACTGTTCTCCTCTTCAGTAGCAGCCTAGAAAAAACATAAAAGAAAACCATGAAATATTGGGGGACGTGCCCTAATGAGCTCGAGGCTCTTGCTAATTTAGCATATGTTAAGAGATACTTCCCTTGCCCTCAGGAATCTCTGGAGCATAGGGGAGTGGGAAGAATTGGACTGATTTCATAATTTCATATGACAAAATGATCATGAATCTAGGCTAGCTCCAATGCAATAGCTTTTTTTGCCCCATGGGTCCCCACAGGGGACACACATGCAGTCATTTCAAGAGATACTTGGTGACCCGGACCAACCATAATGTAATTAGTCCTGCTAATTCGAAGAGCCGTGTGAGCCTGCCCCTGGGCAAGTGGACGTGACAATTATTCTGACAGATTATGGACCTTAGTGGAGGCTTAGAGATTTGCTGGAATTGGCTATAAATTCATGAAATGACAAATTATATCTTGAACTGCTTTCTAGTTCAGAGATGTCGCCCCTCTCCCCTTTTCTAGGGAAGATTCTTATCTCAGGAAGTCAGCTCAAACACATCAGCATTTGTTTAGCTTGAGCCAGGGGCTCACCTGAAGATCTGCATTTTATATGGTCTTTTGGGCCCATGTAGAAAGGCTGGATATGCAGAAAGGCTGACCTCTTAAAGAATTTACCTGGCTTTGTCTCTAGGTAGCCCAGCCCCAATGGAATGGGCTGGGCTGGGTGGCAAGTCTTGTCGGGTTCTGACAATAAAAGAAGCAAACAGGAAGAAGGGGACTGAGCCATTGCCATTTTCAGCCTTGGTCATTTGCCATCTTCTTCAAGTCTGGGTCTGCTCTCTGGCCTGAGCACATGGTACAGGGTTCAGTGGCCATCTTGGCCTAGGGTTGTAACCCAAGCATGTGGTGTGGGTCTGGCTAGGAATTGGAAGTTTGGGGTTTCCCTGACTTTGGATTGTAATGCCAGAACTTGTGTGAGTAAAAGCCTTTTGGAACTTTGCTGGATTTGAGAGTTTTTACCCATCTTCCAGCCTCCTGGGGGCAGAAGGGGATTCGTTCCTGCTCCCTAATACTGTTAGGAAATACAGTGTTCCCCAGCTCAGCAAGGCGTTTTCCGACAATAAAAGCCCTTATAGTTACTGTAGATGGGAGGAAACACTGGAAGTTTTTAAAAACAGCTAGCAAACAACTGGGATCAAGTTTCATATGATTATGATATTTTAATTACTTTACTTCATTACATTTCACTGACCCTTCGTAAAAAGTTTTCTTAAAATACTCATTTTCAATGCTTCTTTACTTTTCTGACACTAGATAATTTAGTATAAAAAAAATGCATACTAGGGCCCAGGTATGCTGATCCAGAGACAGACATGGGGCAGAGCTGCTACTGGCTCTCACTGTGCCCAGCCGCTCATGAGGTGCCCGGGAGAGATGGCAGGTTCTAGCCCTGGCTTGCCACCCCAGCAGAGCCTCACAACAAGCCAGACGACCCCCCCCCACTCCATGAGGACCTCCATTTTCCACATCCGGACTTCCTCCTCGTCAGAACTCCACCCAGCAGACCAGCCTATCACAGCCTGGCTCACGTGGCGCAAAGGGGCCACGCGGTTCATCAATAAATGCTGGATTTTGAGATGACTACAAGAGTATGCTACCCGCACGGCAGAGCCTGGCAAGCTACCCATGTCGTATTTGATATGCCAAATACCAGTAACAATTATAGACCTCATTCCCATGACCTGATGGAATGGTTTGAGGCTCTTTATGTTCCTGGAGCAAGCAGGTTCCCTTAGGCTCTACTTGCATGAGTTCAATCCCTGGCACTGCACATAGTTCCCTGAGAACTTCCAGGAGTGATCCATGAACACATTAGATGTGATTCCTCCTTCACCCACCCCCACAAAAAACAGTAAGAACTAGTTATGGGCTGGAGCAATAGGATATTCAGTAGGGTGTTTGCTGCCGAGCCAGGGTCTGATCCCTGGCATTCCCCAAGCACTGACAGAAGTAATTCCTGAGTGCAGAGCCAGGAGTAAGCCAAGCAATAATGGTTGAGACCCAAAGAGACAAATAAATAAATAAATAGAAAAAAACCCCAAGCTACTTATCTGAGGAAAATCTATTTCATTTATTCACTTATTCGCTCATCATTCATTCATTCATTCATTTATTTATTTATATTTGGTTGTTTATATTTTTGCTTTTTTGGGGTCACACCTGGCTATGCTCAGGGGTTCCTCCTGGCTCTTCACTCAGAAATTACTCCTGGCGGTGCTCGGGGACTATATGGGATGCCTGGAATTGAACCGTGTGCAAGGCAAACGCCCTACCCACTATGCTATCACTCCGGGCCCGGAAAGTCTATTTTAAAGGGGGAAGGAGAGCAGCAGTACAGCAGGCCGGGTGCTCATATGGAGCTCATGCACTGCCAGCAGTTATCCCTGAGTGCAGAGCCAAGAGTAAGCCCTGAGCACACCATGTGTGGCCAAAATACACAAATTAATTTTTTTTTAAATAAAAGGAGAAGGATTAAAAAAGAGAACTATATAGAATTAAAGAGTGATATGGATTAAAAACAAACAACAAAAGTCATTAATCTCAAGTTCCTTTTTACTTATAAGCACAGGCATTAAGCTGGTAACTAAGAATGTCCCTGAAGAGTGTCACTAAAGAGTGACAGTCTTGTTACTTTTCTTAACTGTAACAAGAATTACTACTAAGGCCATGAGACAATCATGGTTAACACTACAAAAAAGCTGATTCTGCCTGTCTGACTGTTTTTCACTACTTATTCCTGATTATTGTTAGCCGATAGAGCCTAGTCAATCTAGACAGATCACAATACTGCAAATCATATCTATGCAAAGCACATATTTTTTTCAAAATGGAGACATTACAAAAGTATTGTGTATTTTTTTTTAGTAGTGTGTATTTTTAAAATTCTGTTTAACAATATCATATCTGGGGCTGGAGCGATAGCCCAGCGGGTAGGGCATTTGCCTTGCCTGGCGCGGCCTGTGCCAGCCCGGGTTCGATCCCCAGCATCCCATATGGTCCCCCGAGCACCGCCAGGAGTAATTCCTGAGTGCAGAGCCAGGAGAAACCTTTGAGCATTGCCGGGTGTGACCCAAAAAGCAAAAAAAAAAAAAAAAATCATATCTATAATTGTTACTGGTATTTGGCATATCAAATATAGACCTCATTCCCATGACCTGATGGAATGGTTTGAGGCTCCTTTATGTTCCTGGAGCAAGCAGGTGTCCTTGGGTCTACTAGCATGAGACAGGACATATGGAGATGTTACTGGTGCCCGCTCGAGCAAATGGATGATGAACGGGAAGACAAGTGATACAGTGAATATCATATCATACATATTATGCAAATATAGCCATGTTCCTCAGAAGTTATCATAGAAGGTTCTTTTCCATATGTATTTTCCACTCATAAACATGACTCGTTAACTTTCTAGCAATCATGTTAGGAGCTACAGAGCCCAGGGTCCTTTTTATACTCATAAATTTAACTCCCCTATCTAATCCTTTGCAAAAAACATTAGGGAATACCAAAAACTAAGTAATTTGTAAAACATGGCCTCTTTATTCCACTTACCTCTATCTTCTATAAAAATGGAAATGACAAGGAACAGTAAACTCAATGAGAATTTTGGGGTAATCTGACCCAACACAACTAAAAATAAAATATCTAACTTTAATATGAAAACCTTACAAATACACTTGCTTACAATTCTAATAAAAAAAAAACAATGTTTTATGTTCAACATCCACTTGCCAGCTCATGATCAGTTTGACAGTTTCCACATGCAACCCTCAGCTTCCTAAATTCATTTGAAACAGTTTTCAGAATGGATGGATAATCATAGTTCCTTTGGTCCAAATAATACAGGGGCCCAAAAGTCTTGTCACATTATATGGTAAGACTGAATATCTCTACTTTTAACCTCAGTGTGTAGTTATTTTTCAAAATTACATTTTTTTTACATAAAATACAGGATTAAAGATAATTCCTAAGTTTTTTTTTTCTTTTTTGGGTCACACCCGCGATGCTCAGGGGTTACTCCTGGCTCTTCACTCAGGAATTACTCCTGGCGGTGCTCAGGGGACCATATGGGATGCTGGGGATTGAAAGCAGGTCGGCAGCGTGCCCTCCCTGCTGTGCTATCGCTCCAGCCCCAATTCCTGAGTGTTACGAGAAAAATGAGCCAAACCACAGAAATTATATGAATTAGCAATATAATGTTTGACCTATTCATTCAAAAATTCAGACTCATGAAACTCTGCTACGTTAAAGGAGAATACAATAGGCATTATAAATATCTGATCATCTCCTATGTAAGAAATACGCACTTTACAAATCCCAAGCTTTATCTTGTTCCTGTTGGCATCCATCTCTTCCCAGACATCCTTCTCCTGCTGGGACGAGGGTGTCCCAGAGATCCAGGCAGTTTGTCAGGTGACACCCCAACAGGGATGCCATTCTCCCCATCACTAAGCTGTTCATCAGGGAACACCTCATCTGTATTTTCTCGAAGCAAGTCTCCTGGGATGGGTGTAGCATTGGCAATTCTAAAGAGAATCGGTGACAAAAAACGTTAAGCTTAGGTCAGAATAAGAAATAACTATGAGACTATACATGCTTTTGTTTCTGGGATTTAAAAGATGAAGTCTCGATGACATTTCAAAGTGTAAGAAAATAAACCCAAATAACCTTGGTCATGACAAGACTACAAAGTGAAAAACTACATTTTGATTAATAGGATTTTCAAGTAACTTTAAAAATACAAATTCTGCGGTTAAAAAGACAGTTCAAGGGCTAAAGTTATGCGCTGCACGTAGGAGGTCCAGTTTCAGCTCCTAACACCACACATCCTCCCTCCACTCACCCACCACCAAACACTGCCTGGGAACAACCCCTGAGTACCAAAGTACTCAGGTGTGCTATTCTGGAGCACCACTGAGCACCACTGGGTATGGTCCTCATACCCAAAACAAATTGTAATACAGTACCGATTCATTTGTCAATCACTTTAAAAATCAGAACTATCTCTGCAGAGGCCAGAGGAACACAGCACAGGGGTTCACAATGCCTGCCTTGCCAGGGTACAGTAATACGCTTAAGTCCTCAGTGTCACATGCACCAGTGCAATGATGGCAACTGCCACTTGAGGCTGTTAGCGCTGCTGTCTGTGATCCCTGACAAAGTTGTGTGTAAAGGAGTGCAACCCACGGGGAATACAGCAGTTTGTACGTCTGTACTGAGTGTTGACTCTACTCGGACATGTACAAGCTCACAACTAAAGAGGCATCAACATTGGTGAGCACCAGGACAAGTCTGTGAGCACTGCAGCCTGGTGTGAGGACCCTGACGAGCACCCAGTCACTGCAACATCAATAGCAATGAGGGGCAAAGAAAAGGGATAATCTGATCTATTTTTCCAAATCCTTTGTCAGGTTTTATTTTTCTGCTTTTTTGGGGGAAGTCACACCCAGCGATGCTCAGGGGTTACTCCTGGCTCTGCACTTAGGAATTATTCCTGGTGGTGCTCAGGGGACGATATGGGATGCAAGGGATCGAACCCTGGTCAGCCGCATGCAAGGCAAATGCCCTACCACTGTACTATCACTCCGGTCCAGGTTTTATTATTTTCTATCCTTTACCTATTGCTATTCTCAGTAATAAAAGAAACCATAAACTATAAAGGAAAACGTAGGATAGGATAAAAACAGGTCATAATAAGCTATTATTATTATTGTTGTTGTTATTATGATGATGATGATGTTTGGGATCATACCTAGTAGCGCTTACTCTAGACTTTGTGCTCAGGGATCACTCTTGGTGGGGCTCGGGGGTCTGTTATAGGGCGCTGGGGACTGAGCTTGGATCAGCGGCATGCCAGGCAATCACCCTACCCACTGTGCCACCACTCCAACCCTGTAATTTTAAGTGTAAAATATACATTTGCTTTTCAACCTATAAACTATATGCAAATAACACAGGGGCAAAAATAGAGGAAATTCTTTTAGGGGGAAATTGGAAAATTTGTACACTATACTTTTATACTGTGCTGCATAAAATGGGGTGATAATACAAAATATTAACTGGCAAATGTCTATAAATTTCTTTCAATATAACTTTATGTAAGTCTTACGTGGCCGGTTATCATCTCTCCTAGGCTTTTGGCCCATGAACAACTTTTCTGCTTTTCAGTTATTACTAATGATCGGCCATTGCCAACACTAATGTTCTGTAACTGTACTGTACATACTAGGCTTTGCTTATTTTTGGGTTACACTCAGCAATGCTCAGGGCTCACTCCAGGCTCTGCACTCAGAAATTGCACAAGGCAGTGTTCGGGAGGACCATACGGGTGCTGGGGACGAACCCGAGTCAGCACCCTAACCGCTGTACTATCACTTAAGCCCCCACCATTCCTTTCTGAGACAACTTTTCCCCTCCAATGTGGTTCTCACGCACACAATATGTATTAAGATATAAAAAAACCTGAAAATATTTTTTGTTTTAATTCCATAAATTTATTGCTATGACTGATATGTTTGATTTCAATTCTATTTCAGTACTTACACATATTTTATTGTATTTATGATACTTTTTTTTTTTTTTTTTTTGCTTTTTGGGTCACACCCAGTGACGCTCGGGTTACTCCTGGCTCTGCACTCAGAAATTACTCCTGGCGGTGCTCAGGGGGACCATATGGGATGCCGGGATTGGACCCAGGATGGCTGCGTGCAAGGCAAACGCCTACCGCTGGGCTATTGCTCCGGCCCCAATAATTTCTTTCTTTACAAGATGGATATTCTTTGTTTCATGAACTCTTTTGGTTATATTTTTAATTTATCCATTTATTTTATTATCTATTTATTATCTATTATAATTATTTATCTATTTATTTATCTATACATTTATTTATTTATTTTATTTAGTATTTTTTTCCCCTTTTTTGGGTCACACCAGGCAATGCTCAGGGGCTACTCCTAGTTCCTCACTTAGGAATTACTCCTGGCAGTGCTCAGGGAACACCATACTGGATGCCGGGATCGAACCTGGGTCAGCCATGTGCAAGGCAAATCGCTACCTGCTGTGCTATCTATCACTCTGGCCCTTTCTGTTATATTTTATAAGTTTTGCATTTTGATTTTAATGATCACTTTTAAAAATACATCCTTTATACAAGATAAGCCCTCAATGTATGTATTGCAAGCCACAATGCACAAAAGAAGGGAGGGAGGTAGGGAGTGAAGGAGGAAGAGAGAGACGGGAGAGAGAGAGAGAGAGAGAGAGAGAGAGAGAGAGAGAGAGAGAGAGAGAGAGAGAGAGAGAGAGAAGCTGCCATAAAGGCAGGCTAGGGTGGGAGAGACGGAATCTGGGGACACTGGTGTTGGGAAGAGTGCTGGAACACTCTATGACTGAAATCAATCATGAAAAGCTTTGTAACTGTGGATCTTTGTAACTGTGTTACAATAAAATTTTAAATAAATAAATAAACCAAGTGGTTTAAATTGTGTGTGTGTGTGTGGGGAATCCTTGTTTTTGTACCACAGTGGGCACTGCTCAGGGATCACTCCTGGGGCTTTGGGGAGCACATGTGGTGCAGGTGTCAAGCCCAAGTTGGCCCCATGCTAGGTGAGCATCTTATCCACTAGAGCCATGCAATCTTGCCGGCCCTGAAGATTTTGGAGTGTTCTTAGTTCCATTTTAAAATGTAGTCGTTTACTATAAAGGCTCTAAGCTTTAAATGGTAGGGTTTTCTTTTTCCTTCAGGGATTTTGACAATGGATGTTATTTCTATATTTGCATTGCTTTCTCTATAACCTATTTAATGATTATTTAATTTTCATTCTCTTGTGGTTTCCTCTTCATTCAATTCCATTTTTAACTTATCTCCTTTGTAATTTATTCTAATTCTGAGACAATTATTTCCTTAATTTCTTTCTTGAGTTCAATCAACTATTTTCCTTCCCTACTCATTTCCCTTTTCTTTATTTCAGCTTCTATTTTGGGGTCTGTTGGAGGACATGTTTAGCTAATCTGGGAGTTTTGTTGTTTTGCTCACTCCCAGCTTAATCTTATTTAAGCCAATGTTCATTCTAATGAGATCTCTCTTCTATGTAAACACTTGTAGAGGGTGTGGCAGTTACAGAAGTCACCTTGATTGAATAACTTCTGACTTATACATCTACTAAGATTTCTATGTTTTCTAGATTGGGCACAGCTCCTCTTTATACCCACTGCACCCAACGTGGGACAGTTAGAATTTACCAGGAGACTACCACCCTGGCTACGCTGAGACTAAAGGTAGACTATAGGAAGGATCATACTAGTTTGCTCTAAGCAGGCGAGTATGACCCTTTCAGTACATGAGAACAAGATACTCAGAATCACCCTGGTGCAGATAATAATAAGGACCTTGTGGGTACCATCTAGATTACATGAAGCTCATGAAGTTAAGATGTATTACTTTATATCAGCCCCCTCTCTCTCCAGTGTTTTACATAAGAGATAATCTCGGATTAGTCCTTGGTGTAACCTTTGTTTATACCTACAATAGGGTGTGTGGCACTACACTCTGTTTAGGGTTCTTTGTTGGCATGACAACCTCCCGATTGGATTACTTTGGTGTATATAAGGGGCTGACTTGAGGCCCTTTCACCTTTTGCCTTTTGGTTCCTCAGCCTTCAGCTTTTGGCTCCTGCGGCTTTTGGCTTTTGGCTTTTGGCCTTTTGATCTTTGGCCTTTGCTCCTTCTTGTGGGTAGGACTCAGCTCGGTGAGATCCTCTCTCTTTGGTGGGAGACTTAGGCTCTTTTGTATGGTCTAAGTTCGGACCAGAGCTAGAGTTTGTTCATTATATTGGAGTGCTGTGGAAGAGCTTTTGTACTATTAAAAGCCATTTTTGGAACTGCACCAGACTCGTGAGTTTTCATCTTTCTCCCGGCGCCTCGGAGGTAGAAGACAACCTCTGTCCTGACACTGTCGGGGACCCCCGGCGTTCCCGACAGGGGTCTATTTTTGCTCTTGTTTTTTTTTTTTTTTTTGGGTCACACTTGGCGATGCTCAGGGGTTCCTCCTGGCTCTGCACTCAGAAATTACTTCTGTTGGTGCTCAGGAGATCATATGGGATGCTAGGGATTGAACTCAGGTAGGCCAAATGTTCTAGACAGGTTCTAACTGATGCCAATAAGCCTAGCAAGAAGCCAGAACAAACCACACATCATGCAGTTAGTCATTCTCAACATCCAGACATAGTTCCTCAGAGCTCCATCCAAGAGAAATTCCTGATCTTCCCCCTTTAAGTTTCATCAGTAAATGCTCGAGATGTGAGCCTTCTACTGAGACTATACCACCTACACGGCAAAGCCTGGCAAGCTACCCGTGTTTTAATTACTTGTTATGCCAAAAACTAGTAACAATTATGGACCTCATTTCCATGACCTGAAGAATGGTTTCGGCTCCTCCTGTTCCTGGAGCAAGTAGATGCCCTGGGGTTACACTTGCTTGTGACAGGACTAATGGAGATGTTACTAGTGCCCACTCGAGCAAATCGATGAACAATGGGAAGACAGTGATACAGTGAAACAGGCCAAAAGCAAGGCAGATGCTCTATCCTCTGTATTATTGCTCCGGCCCTTTTCTTAGTTTTAAAAGTTTTGATATAAAGTATCAAAACTTTATATCAAAAATTTTTGTATTCAAAAGCTGTTAATTCTATCTGGGATTCAATAGTTAATTCAATCAGTTAATTCAGTTTTTATTTTTTGAATATTTTTTTCTTTTTGGGTTACTCCTGGCTCTGCACTCAGGAATTATTCCTGGCAGTGCTCAGGGGACCATGTGGGATGCCAGGGATAGAACCAGGGTCAGTTGCATGCAAGACAAATGCCCTACCCGCTGTACTATTGCATCGGCCCTCAATTGTTAATTCTATCAGGGGTTTTATCTTAGTTTTCTTTTCTCATGGCTAATTTTCTGAAACGATTTCCTTAGTTAATATACATTAGCTTTATTCTTGATTTTTTATGATAACACTGTATAGAACTTTTAATATTTTTATTTAATTTTGTTGTGTCAAAGTGTTTTTAGAATATTATAGTTAAATCAGCATACGTGATGGTTAAATCAGTTTCTTCTGTCAATTTAGCAAAATTCTGTCACGTAGGATCTTTATTCTGATTTTTATAATTTTCTTTTGTCTTATAGGTAAATTTTAGTTCCCTTTTTAATCTTGCATTTAGTCCAAATTCACCCCTCTTGCTTGTTCTGTGAAAATGGAGCTAATTCATTTAATATTTTAAATGTTTCTTTGAAACATATTTAAAATATCTTTTTAAATATGTTGAAAGGAACATCAGAGAAAGGGAACATTTGTTAGGAGAGGACTGGAGAAAAGCAGCATGGCAAGATTCTCTAGAACGCCCCACCAGCATTAGGCCCCGCAGCTTCACAGCCTCTTCTGTGAGTATTGCCCACAAGCACAGCCAGCAGCAGCCACCAATCCCCGACAGCCCCACAGCCCGAAGCTTGGTAGCTGTGTGCGTCTTAAGAGGCCTCTACTCCAGCAGAGAGCTTCTGTCAGCACCCCAGAGGGCTGATTTCCCAAAATGTATAGAAGGAGGAATTTCAATAATCAAAATATCTCCCTATGATCCTGTAAGTGATGGGCACAGGCTCCCCCAAGGTCAGAACCCCAGAACCCCAGCCCTTGGAGGGAGGAGGAATCAGGAAGCTCCTCCTTGGATCCCTAACCTCACCCTTAGAAGTAGGAAATACATAGTATTTTTTGCAATTCTCTTCACAACTCAGCCAACAAAGGACACTTCCCCTTTTTCTTTTTGTCGTTTTTGTTCCCCCAAGTGATGAATTTTGAAGCATGCATTGTTTAAACTTCTTTGTCGTTTAGGAACTCTTTCACTGGATATCAGTGAATATAAATCCATGGGAACTTTTCTGCTTACATAAACTATAATAATCCTAAAATCGAGGCAAAGGATTAGGGTGAAATGTCCCAATTATCTTATATTTATAATTACTTTCTTGTTGCAGTTTGTTTATTTTGGGGCCACATGTAGCAGTGTAGGGACTACACACACATATATATTATGGTTCAGACTTTCCAGGGTCCCAAACATTTTTTAGAAATGAATGCACTCTTCTGCCTCTTGAAGAAAAATACACTGGAATTATGACATTAACAAGTCACATAAGCTCTAAGCTCCCATTTCTGAGCATGATCTGAAAGTAGCTCCTAAGAAAAGTAATTTTAAATAAAAAGCATTTAAAAAAGCAAAGAAACTGACAGGCTTTCCTCTATGTCTTAGCATTTGATCACTGGAGGGAATCTAGATGAAATTAAAGACATTTCTCCTAAAAACCATGGATCTGGAATCTGTTTAAGACATACCCAATTGCTGCAGGGGTCAAGCGGGTGTGTAGCTGAGGCGTGGTAGACGTGGTGGTAGTTGTTAGGGAGCCGTCAGTCCCAGTTTTCTCCCAGTCAAAAGGGTCACTCTCAATTACTCCAAAGGTCTTGATACTGTTGTCAAACACAGATGTGAGAAGCTAAACCACAAAGGAAAAATAACAGAATACATCATCAGCGCACAGTCACTATGAGAAAGTAGCCAAGACTCAGAAACTGGTTTAGTGGTATGATTTTCCCTGAAAACTGATGATACTAATAGTGGAATTTGAATAAACTTTATCTGGATGATGATAATGAATTAATATTGACTCTTCTCAAACTAAACTGAGATACTCAACTGAGAAAAACTCAGACTGAGATGAGGGAGATGGTCTTTCCTGGGAAGGTCCCAACACGATCGAGTAAAGCTTCCTCTCTGAAATGATATTCCACTGGTTGGGCAAAGAGTGTGTTGCTTATATGTATAAGCAGCTTCACCTATTCTCATAAACATTCTTTTTGCCAACAAAAAAGAATCTATTCATGTTTCAACATAACTAAGTGGTCGGTGTAAATAAATGGCTGACATGTCCAGATAAAAGACATATAATCATTGTGCTTTCCACAAATTTTTCTGGGTTTGCAAATTTCTTAAACTATGCCTATGTCTATAAATAATAAACTTCATAAAATCTGTTTTTTTATTTATATTAAATGTAATTTAATCTTGCCATCAAATTTCAAAAGTCTGATGTGATCTCAAAGACCTCTCTTTACAGGTTCTGATAGTGCCAATCATAATTTTATGATTATGACTATATTCTCTCATCATTTATCTTACCATTAGTGTACCATTTGCAATATTCATTTTATGCATTTCCTGAGCTAGACCGAAATCAGCACTTCATGGAAGATTTTGCATAACTCTATTTTTGCCTTTAGAAAGATTACTTGAGGGAGTCCTGGGGATGCGGCTTTGTGGTGGAAAACATGACTTACATGTGTGAGGCTCTAGGCTCAGCTCTTGCCTCTGCCCCACACTATCAAGGACTATCTCTCTCCAGCACCCCCAGTTATGACTTTCAACACCATAACGTATGTGATTCCTCAGGACTCTGCTATCAAGTGAAGAAAAGATGCCATAAACAGGGGTGGAGATGAGGTTGCTAGGAAAGGACAACCAGTTAGTGGTTATTGTCCACTGACGAGTGTAGAAATAGTGAAGAGAAGAAGTGGGATATAACCTGGAGGTACAGAAACCAGAATCTGTTCATGAATGAAATGAAGATGCTATGAAAGAAAGAATAAAGAATTATGTGGATTTCTGCTTAAGCTGCTTGCTAGGTACAAAACAGCAACATTTACTGAGATGGAAATCTAGTGAGTTTGAGGACTAGCGTATTTGAAGTTTTATGGAGTTGGGCGGAGCGATAGTCCAGTGGGTAGGGCGTTTGCCTTGCACGTGGCAGGCCTGTGCCGGCCCGGTTAGATCTCCGGCATCCCATATGGTCCCCCGAGCACCGCCAGGAGTAATTCCTGAGTGCAGAGCCAGGAGAAACCCCTGAGCATTGTCGGGTGTGACCCCAAAAAAAGCAAAAAAAATTTTTTATGGAGTTTAGGAAGGATTAAGGAATACAGACACACATTTGAAAGTCATCAGTCACATAGATTTTATTATTATTATTTTTTGCTTTTTTTTGGGTCATACCCAGCAATGCTCAGGGGTTTCTCCTGGCTCTGCACTCAGGAATTACTCCTGGCGGTGCTCAGGGGACCATATGGGATGCCGGGATCGAACCTGGGCCGGCACAGGCCGGCCACGTGTAAGGCAAACGCCCTACCCGCTGGGCTATCGCTCCGCCCCAAGTCACATAGATTTTAATAGGTTATTATTAGTAGGATTTTCGGTTTGGGACCCATGCCCAGAGGTGCTCAGAGCTTACTTGACACCTGGCTCTGCACTCAGGGATCACTCCTGGAGACCAGGGTTACTCAGGGGAGCCATATGCAGTGCTGGGAATTCAAACTGGGGTCAGCCACATGCAAGGCAAACGCCTTACTTCCTATGCTATCTCTCCGCCCAACATTTATAAAGTAACAAAAAATAATATTTAATCTAGGACCCAGCGGACTCTAAATCCTAAATATTAACATGTTGAGATAGTAAACAAACACAGCAAACCACTCACTCACTCTTTTCTGGTAATTGAATTCATTCATTATATCACACTTGGCTAAGATAAATAATAAAACACAGAAAACCCCAATTCAGTTACTTTTTAAAACATATTTGAGATAAATATACACTGGCCATCTTATACATCAAAAAACATATAAAACTTTTTCAGTTTTTTTTAAATCATTATTTATACTCAGGAACCACTGGGGAAATCAAACATTACAACCCAAATACTGAGTCTGGAAACACAGGAGCTCATTATGGTGAAATCCTCTTTCAAAGACAGCGGGGGACTTGGAAAGCCAGTTCAGGAAGACAAGCACACACTTTGCACTGAACAGTCTCCCCAGCACCTCCAGGAGTGACCTGAGCACAGAGCCCAAAGTCCACAAGCAGCTCTAGGTATGCCAAAAAAGCAGGTAGGTGGAGCAAAGCTAAAAGCACCTTCCAGACGATTCTGTATTTCCGATAGAAGGCATGTTCCACGATCTCTTTAGTGAAATCTAAATTCTTTACTTCTTTTACTTAATAACATATTCCCAGAGAATAGAAACTCATCTAAATTTGGAGTGCAGGTTTCACAAATTAGATTAACATATATCCCCAGAGAATGTCACCATGCCAGGGAGACTTTAATGTCATCTGATAAGTGTGACACAAGTCTCTGGATAATTTTACTCAGGAGACATTAGTGTTATTTTTATAATACAATAAATGTAGGGGCCAGAGAGACAGTACAGTGGACAGGGTGCTTGTCTTGCATGTGGTAAACCCACACTTAATCCCTGGGACTCATAGGCTCCGCCCCAAGGTCTGCCAGAAATGATCCCTGAGAGCAAAGCCAGGAGTAAACCATAGGCATCGTCAGAGATAGTCTCAACCCATCCCCAAAATACAATAAATATAAAGAAGTTAGAAAGCAAAATTTATAGGAATTATAATACTAAACTAAGAGAATTCAGAGAAATTTTGAGTTTATGGTTGATACTAAAATGAGGTCTAAAATTGTTACTGGTATTTGGCATATCAAATATGACATGGGTAGCTTGCCAGGCTCTGCCGTGTGGGTAGTATAATCATCTCTAAATCCAGCATTTACTGATGAACCGCGCGCCGCAAGCGGCCACGCAAGCCAGGCTGTAATAGGCTGGTCTGCTGCCTATTCCTTATAACCATATATCCAAAGATATGATATATGAATGATCAGTGCATTGCCAGGTGTGACCAAAAAAAAAAAAAAAAAGCAAAAAAAAAAAAAAAGAATAAAGTTATATTCCCAGAGCTGGAGTCACAGCACAGCGGGCAGGGCACTGGCCTTGCACACGGCCAACCTCATTCCCATGACCTGATGGAAAGGTTTGAGGCTCTTTATGTTCCTGGAGCAAGCAGGTGCCCTTGGGCTCTACTTGCATGAGACAGGTCACATGGAGATGTTACTGGTGCCCGCTCGAGCAAATCGATGATTAACGGGGAAGACAGTGATACAGACAGTGGTTGATACTTCATAAGACTGTTCTACTCCTTGAAAAATCTCATCTCATTTTGTTATAACAAAAATAACAAAACAGCATGAGAAACACTGGAAGAATAATGTCAGTCAGCGGAAGGCACATCTCCTTAAAGTAGGGAAGGGAATGTTTTGGGGAAAGAACTTTACGGAGGGGGAAGGAAAGAGAGGACCCAAAGTGGTGAAAATACAAGATGGTTTTTTTTTTTCTTTTTGGGGTCATACTCAGCAATACTCAGGGGTTACTCCTGACTCTGCACTCAGGAATTATTCCTGACAGTGCTCGGGAGACCATATGGAATGCCGGGGACCGAACCCATGTCGGTCGCATGCAAGGCAAACATCCTACCCATTGAACTATTACTCTAGCCCCACAAGATTTTTTTTTCTTTTTTGGGTCACACCTGGCAATGCTCAGGGGTTACTCCTGGCTCTTTCCTCAGGAACTACTCCTGGAGATGCTTGGGGGACCATATGAGATGCTGGGGATCGAACCCAGGTCGGCTGCGTGCAAGGCAAATGCCCTAACTGCTGTGCTATCGCTCCGGCCCCACAAGATGTTTTTTTATTTGTGAAAATTTCCTTATTTTAGATATACTCATAAGAAATAGTTCATTTGTGGACTGGAGAGATAAATCATACAGAGGGTAAGGTTCTTGCCTTGCATGCACCAGACCTGGATTAAAAGCCGATATGCCATATAATTTCCTGAGCACTGCAGGAGTGATTCCTGAGAGCAGAGCCAGGAGAAACCCTGAGCATTGCCAGATGTAATACTGCCACCCCACAACCCACCTCCCCTCCCCGCTAAAGAAGAAGTAATCTGTCTTCATTCTAACTCCAAATTGGACATTCAATAAAATAATTTTTTCGAACTCAAATTATTTAAGACACATAAAAGTACATACAGGGGCCGGAGCGATAGCCCAGCGGGTAGGGTGTTTGCCTTGCACGCGGCCGAGGCCCGCCAGGGTTCGATCCCCGGCATCCCATATGGTCCCCCGAGCACCGCCAGGAGTGATTCCTGAGTGCAGAGCCAGGAGTAACCCCTGAGCATCGCTGGGTGTGACCCAAAAAAAAAAAAAAAAAAAAGTACATACATCCCTGGGCTGGAGCAACAGGCTGGTAGGGCATTTGCCTTGCACGTGGCTGACCCAGGTTGGATCTCTGGCATCCCATATGGTCCCCCTAACACCGCCAGGAGTAATTCCTGAGAGCAGAACCAGGAGGAGCCCCTGAGCATTGGTGAGTGTGACCCAAAAAAGCAAAAAAAAAAAAAAAAGTATATACAGCCATATACTATGTCTAAACATATGAGAATTTTGAGTGACCTGAATTTTCAATTTACAGTAACTATACTTCTTTTAATAATGAGGAAAAACTGAGTTGTCCCCCACCGTCCCCCACCAAATATATTACCCCAAATAGCCTTCCTCTCCACTTTCTTTCCTAACTTCTAAAATAGATTGGGATCAAGAATGTAGCTCATTGGTAGCGGGATGAGACCCCTTTTTTGGCTGGGGGTGGGGCGGATGGGCATTTCCTTATTACCCCGTGATGTTCAGGGCTTACTCCTTGCTGTGCCCAGGAATCATTCCTGGCAGTGCCATACGGCGTGCTAAGTACTGAACCTGGGTTGGCTGCGAGCAAAGCAAAATGCCTCAGCTGCTGTACTACTGCCCCACCCTGACACCCTGGGTTTGATTCCTAGCATCTTCCCCCAAACAGATTATACTTAATCATGTGTGGAATATAAAAATGTCCAGTGCTAATTCCCATTACTGGGAATACTCTTTATACTCTTTTTCTCATAGCATTCAATCTTCTGACATAGACTTATGCCTTAGGGAATATTATCTTATCCTTAGCACAAACGCAACCAATAGCCAGATCATATTTACCTCCAAATGAAATCCTGGTTTAGTCTGGTCTTATTTGTAATATTATAAAGGAGTCACTGAAAATTCCAACGCCACAATTTTACTAATAATAGTTATTAATAATAAATAAATGGATCAATAAGGCACTTAACCAGCAGAGCAAAATGGTCATGTTGGTAAGGCAGATTCAAAGAGATTATTTACTGTAAAAAAGAAATGGCCATACCTCACAGATAAGCAGACACTAGTAAGGAAATAATTACACATGTTCTGAAATATAATGGTTTGAGGCTCTTTATGTTCCTGGAGCAAGCAGATGCCTTTGGGTTCTACTAGCATGAGACAGGACATATGGAGATATTACTGGTGCCCACTCTAGCAAATAGATGATGAACGGGAAGATAGTGATAGTGATAGTTCTGAAATTCTCCTTTTCTAGAATTTTTAGCAGCTCTGATAAAGGAGTAAAATGCATAACTCTCTTTGAGAAAAGAAATAGGTAAAGATAGAAACCACATAAGGAGAATGAGTTAAAGAAGCTTAACTATTTTAGCTGTTTTCACCAATATAAGAGCAATGCAGGAGGGTCAGAGAAATAGTACAGTGGGTGCTTGCTTTTCATGTGGCTGACCTGGGTTTGATCCCAGCATTCCCACGTGGTCCCCTAAGCCTACCAGGAGTGGTTCCTGAGTGCAGAGCCAGGAGTAACTGCTGGGTGTAAACGAAACAATGAAAATGAACCAATATGAAACAATAAAATGAGCAATTCAGGACTAAACGGCATTCTACACCCACCCACCAGCTCTCCAGCAGTCGCCCAGTTAACAGTGCTGCCAATGCTGTCTTTCCTTTCGGTGCTCGTCAGTCTAGAAGGTAAACTGACACTCAGTAAGTTCTTCTTGCTTCCAAATGAGGTCAGTGAAAA